>CAUYLG010021925.1:0-126133 GCA_963573385.1 Cacajao melanocephalus
TATTTATATTTTTGAGATGTCCTGTTTATAAACAAGCAGTGTCTACTTGTTCATTTAAATTTTTTTTTTTTTTTTTTTTTTTTTTTTTTTTTTTTTGAGAGAGGATCTCACTCTGTTGCTAAGGCTGGAATGCAATGGCAAGATCTTGGCTCACTGCACCTGTCACCTCCTGGGTTCAAGTGATTCTTGTGCCTCAGCCTCCCAAGTAGCTGGGATTATGGTCATGCACCACCACACCTGGCTAATTTTTGTACTTTCAGTAGAGATACAGTTTTATCATGTTGGATAGGCTGGTCTCAAATTCCTGGCCTCAAGTTATCTTCCTGCTTTGGCCTCCCAAAGTGCTGGGTCAATTTAATTTTTGAGCTTTTAGGAAATATTTTATAGTTTTTTATATAAGTTTTGAACATTTTTAATCTATATTTTTCCTGTAAAAGAAGTTTTCCCTTACATTGTTATTTAAACTGATTATTATTTATATATGTGATGCTAATGTTTTATTTGTTAAGAGTTTTCAGATATACTATCATTTCAATAACATATATATGTCAATATAATAAGATAAATTAGCCAATATAATAAGACAAATTAGCCAATACAGTTACATAAGAGAAAACAAATGAAATACAGTGAAACTATAAGCATATTATAGTTTTATATATTACATACGTTTCACTTTAAATAAGATTCTAGATTCTTGGAGATATACAAAAGTTGCAGAAGCAGCAATTTATTCTATTTTCTTGAAGAGTTTTTTTTTTTTTTTAGAAATGTCACATGATTTTTCACTCTCTGTAGAAATAATGATACAATGTTTTTATTATTAGTCTTATTATATTGTGATAATACACAGTATTAAATTGCACTTAGATTCATGGTATAAATTCTACATAGTCATACTCTATTGTTTACTTAATGTGATATTCAAGTCAAATAGATAAAATTTATTTTGGATGATTTTCTCAATATTCATAAGCAATACTGTTCTGTAATCCTGTTTTTATGCTTTGTCAGATTTGAGTATCAACATTGCTCTAGCTTCACAAAATAATTATAAAGTTTTTTTTTCTTTTTTAATACTCTGAAAAAATTTATTAAGCATTTGAAATGTCTGACCTCAAAAAGTTTAAATTTATCTTGACTCCAATGGGCCTGTGCTTTTCTGTTCGTTGGATCCTTGATGAAATTCTCTGCTTCATCTGTGAGAGTTACTCTTTTATATACTTTCAATTTTGGTAACCTGTATTTTCCTAAGAAATTATGTATTTCATTTAGCCCTTCCTTCCATGGTGGTGCTCAAAATAATCATATATATATATATATATATATATATATATACACACACACACACACACATATATATGAATTTACATGCATATGTATATATATATATACACACACACACATATATACATGTATATATACACATATATGTAAAGTATATGTGTGTATATATATACACATTTATATATATATATGCACATATAAAGTAAATCATTATTACTATGTCTTATGTTAGATGATAAGCATCAGAAGAAAAAGTTAATATATACAAACATATTCATAAAAAATAAGAAACGGTGATACATATGACAGTCCTTATTTCTGTACATGATCATATAGTCAGAGTTGGTATTTCTAACTGCGCCCTTCTGCTACCTATTCCATATTCCCTTTGCTCCCTGCAAGAACCTCAGTTGATGTGGTTCTGTGCATAACAGGATGATCCACACGTTCGTTCATTCCTGAAGGTGCTGATCCATTAGTAATTCTACCTGAATTTTGGGCACAGTGGTTTGTGTTGCCATCTCTCTTCTCTTATGGATCTAAGCAGAGTTGGTTTTTTCAGTTGTTTTTTTCCCAAGTTTTTACTTGTTGTTAAAACAGAGTGGCAACTTTTTGTTTCCGTTCATATGGAAACAGAAACTGGAAGTCACTTTATTATTCTTTTTCTTGCCCAATAACATCCCATGGTATAGACATCCCACATTTTGTTTCTTTCTTTAATTAATTGATAGATATTTGGTTGTTTTGCATAGTGCTGCTATGAATATTTATGTACAAGTTTTTGTGTGGACATAGGTTTTTATTTCTCTTGGATAGATACCTAGAGATGGAAATACTGAGTCATATGGTAATTCTGTGTTTAACCTTTTGAGACACTGTCAGACTGTTTTGTAAAGTAGTACCACCATTTTACATTCTTACTAGTAGAGTATAACGGTTCCAACATCACCATATCCTTGCCAACTCCTATTATCTGTCTTTTTGAATGCAGACATCATAGTGGTGTGAAGTAATATCTTGTAGTTTTCATTTGCATTTTTCTGATGACTAATGGTGTTGATCATCTTTTCCTGTGTTCATTGGACACTGGCATACATTCTTTGGATACATTTCTATAGAGACCCTTTGCCCTTTTAAAATTTGGCTTCTATGTCTTTTCTTCTTAAATTGTAAACTTGTCAGAGATAGGATTTGTCAAAATTTCCTTCCATTCCTCCATCCTGTGGATAGTCATTTCATTTTCTTGATGGTATCCTTTGCAGCACAAAGATGGTAATTTTCATGGTGTCCAATTTATCTAATTTTTTTAAATTTTATTTGCTTTCATGTTTGGTGTCACAGCTTAAAAAATATTGCCTAACCCAAGTTCATCAAGACTAATACCTATTTTTTTTTCTAAAATCATAATAATTCTAGCTCCTAAATTTAGGTTTTTGACTCATTTTGAATTAATTGTGTGTGTGATGTAAAGTATAATTCCATGCTGGGAGGCTTGAGGGATCATGGTGGATGGGAGGCAGGGCTACATTGCAGCTCTAGACAGAGCAGCATGCAGAGGCTTGCACTGTGAATTTTAGCTCCAGATAGACTGCAAGAACAAACCAGCATTCTTGAGAAGATTCATAAACCCTCTGAAGAAAGTGGACAGCTCCTGCAGGACCTAAGAGATACCCAAAATACCGTGAGTGCCCCAACTGTGGAAGTGGAAAAGGGAGACCCTCCTCTCACAAACACACACCCCCATTGCAGAAGCTGAAGGTCTGTTTGTGAAAGAATTTCCTGACTTTACCTGTAGCTGAGTCAAGTTAGAGAGCCAAGCCAAGTGAAATACAAGGGTGGAGGATGCAGTGGAGAGGCCCTGGGAGCTCACTGTGTCCCTGAGCAGCCTAATCCTGCCTGGCAACACAGAGATCCATCAGGAGTGTGGCCAGAGGAGCAGGGTGTAAAACTCCACAGGGAGAAAGTATTCCCTAGTTAAACTTGGTAACAATTTGAATGGGGCAAGAAGCCTTCTGGCCAGAACTTGGGGGAGGGCGTGAATCTGGTGTGCAGACTTCACAGGCAGGAGGAAAAACTAAAGCTCTTTTCTTTTACAGCTGGGAAGTGGAAAGCCTGGGATAAGTTTTCAACCCCATCTCGCCCTCCGCCTAGAAATAGACTCAGGGATGTTGGGGGAGGCAAGGTGGGAGTGAGACCGGCCCTTCAGTTTTCATGGGAGCTGTGTGAGTACCGGCTCTGCCCCACTTCCCTGATAAACTGCCTAACTCAGCAGAGGCAGCCATAATTCTGCTAGGTACACAACTCCAGTGACCTGGGAATCTCACCCCCATTCCCCACAGCAGCCAGATTCTCCACCAAAGGAGAGTGTGAGCTCGGACACAAATAGCCCAACCCCCACCTGATGTCCTTCCCTATCCACCCTGGTAGCAGAAAACAAAGGGCACTAAATCTTATGTGTTCTAGAGCCCCATCCACAGACAATCCCTCTCCACACCAGGACAGCTGATACTTTCTGAAAAGTGCCACCTCCTGGGAGGAGGCCAATCAGCATAAAAATAGGGCATTGAAAGGGAATGTTTCCAGATTTTGCCTATTCAGTATGATATTGGTTATGGGTCTGCCACAAATAGCTTTTATTATTTTGAGATATGCTCCATTACTGTGTAGTTTATTGAGAGGTTTTAGCATGAAGGACTGTTGCATTTCATCAAAGGCCTTTTTTGCATCTATTGATATAATCATGTGGTTTTGTCATTGGTTCTGTTTATGTAATGGATTATGTTTATTGATTTGCATATGGTGAACCATTCTTGCATCCCAGGGATGATGCCAACTTGATCATGGTGGATAAGCTTCTTAATGTGCTGCTGGATTAAGTTTGCCAGTATTTTATTGAGGATATTTAAATTGATGTTCGTGAGGGATATTGGTCTGAAATTTTCTTTATTGGTTGTGTCCCTGCCAGATTTTGGAATCAAAATAATGCAGGCCTCATAAAATGAGTTAGTAAGGTGTCCCTCTTTTTCTATTGTTTGGAATAGTGTTAGAAGGAATGGTACCAGCTCCTCTTTATACCTCTGGTAGAATTCAGCTAAGAATCTGTCTGGTCCTGGGATTTTTTTGGTTGCCAACTTATTAATTACTGCCTCAATTTCAGAACTTGTTATTGGTCTATTCAGGGATTTGGCTTCTTCCTGGTTTAGTATTGGGAGAATGTGTGTGTCCAGGAATTTATCCATTTCCTCTAGATTTTTCTAGTTTATTTGCGTAGAGGTGTTTATAGTATTCTTTGATGGTAGTTTGTATTTTTGTGGGATTAGTGGTGATATCCTCTTTATCATTTTTTATTGTGCCTATTTGATTCTTCTCTTTTTTCTTCTTTATTAGTCTGGCTAGCAGTCAATCTATTTTGTTAATCTTTTCAAAAAACCACCTCCTGGATTCACTGAATTTTTTTGAAAGGTTATTTGTGTCTCTGTATCCTTCAGTTCTGCTCTGAGCTTAGTAATCGCATGTCTTCTGCTAACTTTTGAATTTGTTTGCTCTTGCTTCTCTAGTTCTTTTAATTGTGATATTAGGGTGTCAATTTTAGATCTTTCCCACTTTCTCCTGTGGGCATTTAGTGCTATAAATTTCCCTCTAAACACTGCTTTAGATGTGTCCCAGAGATTCCGGTACATTGTGTCTTTGTTCTCATTGGTTTCAAAGAATTTATTTCTGCCTTAATTTCATTATTTAACCAGTAATCATTCAGGAATGGGTTGTTGAGTTTGCATGTGGTTGTGCGGTTTTCAGTGAGTTTCTTAATCGTGAGTTCTAATTTGATTGCACTGTGGTCTGAGAGACTGTTTGTTATGATTTCTATTCTTTTGCATTTTCTGAGGAGTGTTTTATTTCCAATTATGTGGTCAATTTTTAGAATAAGTGCAATGTGCTGAGAAGAATGTATGTTCTGTTGATTACGAGTAGAGAGTTCTGTAGATGTCTTTTAAGTCAGCTTGGTCCAGAGCTGAGTTCAAGTCCTGAATATCCTTGTTCATTTTCTGTCTAGTTGATCAGTCTAATATTACAGTTAGTTTAATTGTGATGTTTGGGTATCAATTTTAGATCTTTGCTGCTTTCTGATATGGCCTTTTTGTGCTATAAATTTTCCTCTAAACACTGCTTTAGCTGTGTCTCAGAGATTCTAGTATGTTGTCTCATTGTTCTCACTGGTTTCAAAAAACTTCATTATTTCTGCCCTCTCTCACCAATCCTATTCAACACAGTATTGAAAGTTCTGGCCAGAGCAATCATGCAAGAGAAAGAAAAAAGCATATTCAAATAGGAAGAGAGGAATTCAAATTATCTCTATTTGCAGCTGACATGATTGTATATTTAGAAAACCCCATTGTCTCAGCCTAAAAACTCTTTAAGCTGATAAACAACTTCAGCAAAGTTTCAGTATACAAAATCAATGTGCAAAAATCACAAGCATTCCTATACACCAATAATAGACAAGCAGAGAGCAAAATCATGAGTGGACTCCCATAAACAATTGCTACAAAGAAAATAAAATACCTCGGAACACAACTTATAAGGGACATGAAGGAATTCTTCAAGGACAATTACAAACACTGCTCAAGGAAATAAGAGAGAACACAAACAAGTGGAAAAGCATTCCATCCTCATGGATAGGAAGCATCAATATCGTGAAAATGGCCATACTTCCCAAAGTAATTTACAGATTCAATGCTATTCCCATCAACCTACCAATGACTTTTTTCACAGAACTAAAAAAAAAAAAAAAATTACTTTAAATTACATATGGAAACAAAAAGGAGCCCATATAGCCAAGACAATCCTAAGCGAAAAGAACAAAGCTGAAGGCATTATGCTACCTGACTTCAAACTATACTACAAGGCTACAATAATCAAAATGGCATGGTACTGGTAACAAAATAGATATATAGACCAACGGAACAGGACAGAGACCTCAGTAATAACACCACACATCTACAACCATCTGATATTTGACAAACCTGACAAATCTAGAAATGGGGAAGGGATTGCCTATTTAATATAAATCGTGCTGGCAAAACTAGTTAGCCATATGCAGAAATCAGAAACTGGACCCTTCCTTATACCTTATACAATAATTAACTCAAGGTGGATTAAAGGTAAGACCTAAGAGTATAAAAATCCTAGAATAAAACCTACGCAATACCATACAGGACATAGACATGGGCAAAGACTTGATGACTAAAACATCAAAAGCAATTGCAGCAAAGCCAGAATAGACAAGTGGGATTTAAATAACTAATGAGCTGCTTCGCAGCAAAAGAAACTATCAGCAGAGTGAACAGTCAACCTACAGAACGGGAGAAAAGTTTTGCAAACTATTCATTTGGCAAAGACTTAATATCCAGAACCCACTAGAAACTTAAACAAATTTACATGTAAAAGAAAACAACTTCCTCAAAAAGTGGGCAGAGGATATGAACAGACACTTTTCAAAACCTGACTTCAAACTATACAAGGCTACAGTAACCAAATCAGCATAGTACTGATACCACAAGAGAGCTACAGACCAATGGAACAGAACAGAAGTCTTAGAAATAATGCTACACATCTACAACCATCTGATCTTTGACAAACCTGACAAAAACAAGTGTTGGGGAAAGGATTTCCTGTTTAATAAATGGTGTTGGGAAAACCGGCTAACCATAAGCGGAAAGCTGAAACTGGTTCCCTTCCTTAAACCTTATACAAAAATTAACTCCAGATGGATTAAAGATTTAAACATAAGTTCTAACACCATAAAAATCCTAGAAGAAAACCTAGGCAATCTCATTCAGGACACAGGCATGGGCAAGGCCTTCATTACTAAAGTAGCAAAAGCAACGGCAACAAAAGCCAAAATAGACAAATGGGATCCAATTAAAGAGCTTCTGCACAGCAAAAGAAGCAATCATTAGGGTGAACTGTTAACCAACAGAATGGGAAAAAAATTTTGCAATCTACCCATCTGACAAAGGGCTAATATCCAGAATCGACAAAGAACTAAAACAAATTTACAAGAAAAACAACCCCATCGAAAAGTGGATGAATGATATGAACAGGCACTTTTCAAAAGAAGACATTTATGCAGCCAACAAACATATGAAAAAGTGCTCATTATCACTGGTCATCAGAGAAATGCAAATCAAAACCATTTTGAGATACCATCTCATGCCAGTTAGAATGGCATTCATTAAAACATCTGGAAACAACAGATGTTGGAGAGGATGTGGAGAAATAGGAATGCTTTTACACTGTTAGTGGGAGTGTAAATTAGTCCAACCATTGTGGAAGACAGTGTAGCAACTCCTCAAGGGTCTAGAAATAGAAATACCATTTAACTCAGCAATCCCATTACTGAGTATATACCCAAAGGATTATAAATCATTCTATTATAAAGACACATGCACTTGTATGTTTATTGTAGCACTGTTTACAATAGCAAACTTGGAACCAACCCAAATGCCCATCAAAGACAGACTGGATAAAGAAAATGTGGCACATATACACTATGGGATACTATGCAGCCATAAGAAAGGATGAGTTCATATCCTTTGCATGGACATGGATAAAGCTGGAAGCCATCATTCTCAGCTAACTGACACAAGAACAGAAAACCAAACACCACATGTTCTCACTCATAAGTATGTGTAGAACAATGAGAACACATGGACACAGGGAGGGGAACATCACACACTGGGGCCTGTTGGGGTCTAGGGGAGGGATAGCAGGGATTGGGGGTCAGGGGAGGGATAGCATTAGTAGAAATACCTGATGTAGGTGATAGGGTGATGGATGCAGCAAACCACCATGGCACATGTATACCTATGTAACAAACCTGCATGCTCTGTACATGTACCCCAAAACTTAAAGTGTAATAATAATAATAAAAGAAAAAAAAAGAAATGTATGTGATCAACAAACCTATATGAAAAAAAAAAAAGCTAATCATCACTGGTCATTAAAGAAATGCAAATCAAAACCACAAGGAGATACTATCTCACACCAGTCAGACTGGCGATTATGAAAAGGTCAAGAAACAATAGATGCTGGTGAGACTGTAGAGAAATAGGAACACTTTTACACTGTTGATGGGAGTGTATATAGTTCAATTGTGGAAAACAGTTTGATGATTCCTCAACGATCTAGAACCACAAATACCATTTGACCCAACAATCCCATTACCGGGTATTTACCCAAATGATAATAAATCATTCTACTATAAAGACACATGCACATGTATGTTTATTTTAGCACTATTTACAATAGCAAAGACAAGACCAACCCAAATGTCCATCAATGATAGAATGGATAAAAAATAATGTGGCACATATACACCGTGGAATACTATGCAGCCATAAAATAGAATGAGTACACATCCTTTGCAGGCACATGGATGAAGCTGGAAACCATCATTCTCAGCAAA
Organism: Cacajao melanocephalus; assembly: GCA_963573385.1. Classification (NCBI taxonomy): domain Eukaryota; kingdom Metazoa; phylum Chordata; class Mammalia; order Primates; family Pitheciidae; genus Cacajao; species Cacajao melanocephalus. The sequence goes on from CAUYLG010021925.1 coordinate 8,753, forward strand.
CTAACACTGGAACAGAAAACCAAACACCACATATTCTCACTTATAACTGGGAGTTGAACAATGAGAATACATGGACGCATAGAGGGAAACATCTTACACTGGTGACTGTTGGCAGTTGGTTGAAAGGGGAGGGAGAACATTAGGACAAATACCTATTGCATGGAGGTCTTAAAACCTAGATGACAGGTTCATAGTTGCAGCAAACCACCATAGCACATGTATACCTATGTAAAAAACTGGCACATTCAGCACACATATAACAGAAATTAAAGTAAATTTTTTTAATAGAGCATTAAACCACCAAAGCTAAGAACCCTCATGCTGTGGTATCCTCTGCCACATCCACCAGGACAGGTGCTGGTATCCATGGCTGAGAGACTCATAGATGGTTCACAATAAAAGACTGTGCAGACAACCCCCAGTACCAGACTGGAGCCATGTAGACTTGCTGGGTGGCTAGACCCAGAAGAGAGACAACAATCACGGCAGGATGTCTCACCAGAAGCCATGTCCACAAGAAGCGGGGAAGAGTTTTACATCAAGGGAACACCTCATGGGACAAGAAAAAAAACTGAATAACAGAATATAGCCCTAGACCTTCCCTCTGAGAGAGTCTACCCAAATGAGAAGAAAACCAACTCTGGTAATATGAGAAAACAAGGCTCTTCAACACCCCCAAAATCACACTAGTTCACCAGCAGTGGATCCAAACTGAGAAAAACATACCTAATTTACCTGAAAAGTAATTTAGGAGGTTAGTTATTAAGCTAATCAGGAAGGCACCAGAGAAAGGCGAAGCCCAATGCAAGAAAATCAGAAAAACAATATAAGAAGTGAAGGGAGAAATATTCCAGTAAATACATAGCTTAAAGAAAAAAACACTCAAGAAGTCAGGAAACTTTGGACATACTTTTAGAAATGCAAAATGCTCTGGAAAGTCTAAGCAGTAGACTTGAATAAGTAGAAGAAAAAAAGTCAGAGCTCAAAAACAAGGTTTTCGAATTAAGCAAATCTAAAAAAAAAAAAAAAAAAAAAAACAAAGAAAAAAAGATAAGAAAATATAAACAAAGAATCCGAGAAGTCTGGGATTATGTTAAATGACCAAACCTAAGAATAATTCATGTTCCTGAGGAAGAAGACAATTCTAAAAGGTTGGAAAATATATCAGGGAAAATAATCGAGGAAAACTTCTCCAGCCTTGCTAGAAACCTAGACACACAAATACAAGAAGCGCAAAGAAGACCTGGGAAATTCATCATAAAAAGACCTTCACCTAGGCCCATTGTCATCAGTTTATCTAAAATTAAGGTGATGGAAAGAATCTTAAGACCTGTGAGACCAAAGCACTATGTAACCTGTACAGGAAAACCTACCAGATTAACAGCAGACTTATCAGCAGAAACCCTACATGCTAAAAGTGCCTGGGGCCCTATCTTCAGCCTCTTCAAACAAAACAATTATCAGTCAGGAATTTTGTATCCAGCAAAACTAAGCATCACATATGAAGAAAAGATACAGTCATTTTCAGACAAACAAAGGCTGAGAGAATCCTCCATTACTAAGCCACCACTACAAGAATTGCTAAAACGAGCTCTAACTCTTGGAACAAATCCTGGAAACACATCAAAACAGAACCTCTTTAAAGCGTAAATCAGACAGTACCTATAAAACAAAAATACAAGTTAAAAAGCAAAAATAAAAATAAAAATAAAACAAACAAAAAACAAAGTACACAGGCAACAAAAAGCAAGATAAATGGAAGAGTACCTCACATTTCAATACTAACATTTAATGTAAATGATCTAAATGCTGCACTTAAAAGATACAGAACCACTTAATGGATAAGAACTCACCAACCATCTGATGCCTTTAAGAGACTCACCTAACACACAGGACATAAAGCAAAAGGGTGAAATAAGGCATTTCATGCAAATCGACACCAAAAGTGAGCAGAGGTAGCTATTCTCATATCAAACAAAACAAACTTTAGAGCAATAGTGGATAAAAGAGACAAAAAGTGATATTACGTAATAGTAAAAGGCCTTTTCCAACAGGAAAACATCACAATCCTAAACATATACGTACCCAACATTGCAGCTCCCAAATTTATAATAGACCTAAGAAATGATATAGACAGCAACATAATAATAGTGGGGGACTTCAATACTCCACTGACAGCACCAGGCAGGCTATCAAGACAGAAAATCATCAAAGAAACAATGGCTTTAACTATACCTTTGAGCAAATGGACTTCAGAGATATATACAGAACATTTCATCCAACAACTGCAGAATACACATTCAATTCAACAGTGCATGGAACTTTCTGTAAGACAGAACATGTGATAGGCCATAAAACAAGTCTCAACAAATTTAAAAGAATTGAAATTATATAAAGCACTCTTCAGACCACAGTGTAATAAAACTGGAAATCAACTCCAAAAGGAACCTTCAAAACCATGCAAATACATGGAAATTAATTAACCTGCTCCTGAATGACTATTGGGTCAAAAATGAAATCAACATGTACATTATAAAATTATTTGAACTGAATGACAATAATGACACAACCTATCAAAACCACTAAGAGAAAAGTTCATTACCCTAAATGCCTACATCAAAAAGTCTCAAAGAGCACAGACAATCTAAGGTCCCACCTCAAGGAACTAGAGAAACGAGAACAAACCAAACCCAAGCCCAGCAGAAGAAAGGAAATAATCAAGATCAGAGCAGAAATAAATGAAATTAAAATAAACAAACAAAAAAATACAAAAGATAAATGAAACAAAAAGCTGTTCCTTTGAAAAGATAAATGAAATTGGTGGACCATTAGCAAGATTAACTGAGAAAAGAAGAGAGAAAATCCAAATAACCTCACTAAGAAACGAAACAGAAGATATTACAGCTGACACCACTGAAATACAAAAGATCATTCAAGGGTACTATGAACACCTTTATGCACACAAACCAGAGCACCTTGAAGAGATGAATAAATTCCTGGAAAAACACAGTCCTCCTAACTTAAATCAGAAAGAATTAGGTAACCTGAACAGACCAAAAATAACAAGCAGCGAGATTGTAATGGTAATTAAAAAATTAACAAAAAAAAAGTCTAGGACTAGACAGATTCACAGCAGAATTCTATCAGAAATTCAAAGAAGAATTGGTATCAATCCTTTTGACACTATTCCTCAAGATAATGAGAGAACCCTCCCTAATTCATTCTATGAAGTCAGCATCACCCTAATACCAAAACCAGGAAAGGACATAACCAAAAAAGAAAACTTAAGACCAATATCCTTGATGAACACAGATGCTAAAATTCTTAACAAAATACTAGCTAACTGAATCCAACAACATATCAAAAAGATAATCAACCATGAACTCAAGTGGGTTTCATAACCAGGGGTGCAGGTATGGTTTAGCATATGCAAATTAATAAATGTGACACACCACATAAACAGAATTAAAAATAAAAATAATATGATGATCTCCATAGATGCAGAAAAAGCATTCAACAAAATGCAGCATCCCTTTATGATTAAAACTCTCAGCAAAATCAGCATAAGAGGGACATACCTCAATGTAATTAAAGCCATCTGTGACAAACCCACAGTCAAGATAATACTGAATGGGGAAAAGTTGAAAGCATTCTCTCTGAAAACTGGAACAAGACAAGGATGCCCACTCTCAACACTCCTTTTCAGCACAGTACTGGAAGTTCTAGCCAGAGCAATGAGACAAGAGAAAGAAAGAAAGGGCACCCAAATCAGTAAAGAGGAAGTCAAACTGTCAACGTTTGCTGACGATATGATTGTTTACCTTGAAAATCCTAAGGACACCTTCAGAAAGTTCCTAGAACTGATAAAAGAATTCAGCAGTTTCTGGATACAAGATTAATGTACACAAGTCAATATATGTCACAAAGGAGTCAAAATACCTCTACAAAGAAAACTACAAAACATTGCTGAAAGAAATCATAGAAGACACAAACAAATGAAAACACATTCATGCTCATGGATGGATAGACTCAATATTGTGAGAATGACCTTACTGCCAGAAGCAATCTGCAAATTCAACAGAATCCCTATCAAAGAGAGTTAGAATTTTTTCACAGAGTTAGAAAAAACAATTCTAAAATTCATATAGAACAAAAAAAGAGCCTACATAGCCAAAGGAAGGCTAAGCAAAAAGAACAAATCTGGAGGTATCACACTACCTAACTTCAAACTATACTATAAGGCCACAGTCACCAAATCAGCATGGTACTTGTATAAAAATAGGCACATAGACCAATATAACAGAATAGATAATACAGAAATAAACCTAAATACTTACAGCCAATTGATCTCAGACAAAGCAAACAAAAACATAAAGTGGGGAAAGACACCCTTTTCAACAAATGGTACTGGGATAATTGACTAGTCACATGTAGGAGAATGAAACTGGATCCCCATCTCTCAGCTTATACAACAATCAACTCAAGATGGATTAAGGACTTAAATATAAGACCTGAAATTATAAAAATTCTAGAAGGTAACATTGGAAAAACCCTTCTAGACACTGGCTTAGGCAAGGATTTTATGACCAAGAACCCAAAAGCAAATGCAATAAATACAAAGATAAATAGCTGGGACCCAGTTAAACTAAAGAGCTTTTATACAGCAAAAGTAGCAGTCAGCAGAATAAACAGACAAAACCGAGTGGGAGAAAATCTTCATAATATATACATCTGACAAAGGACTAATATCTAGAATCTACAATGAATGCAAACATATCAGTAGGATAAAAACAATTGAGCACAAATGTGGTGGTATATTTCTGGATCCTCAACTCTATTTCATTGATACATGTGTCTCTCCTCATACCAATATCACACTAGCTTGATTACTATAGCAGTGTAGTAAGTTCTAAAATCAAGAAGTGTAAATCCTTCACATTTCTTTTTCTTTTTAAATACTGTTTCGGCTAAGCCCCTTGAATTTTATTCTCAGCCCCTTGACTTTTCTTATGAATTTTAGAATCAGCTTGCCAATCTATTCAAAGATGGTAGTTGAGATTTTTAAAGGGACTGTGTTTTCTTGCAGTTTTATTACCATAATCTCACACAACCATTTAATCTACCTCATATATGATACTTAACACAATGTGTTTTTAAGTATAGCTGTTTATATTATAGTGTTAGTTATCTCCCTTACTAGACTGTAAACTTCGTGACAGTGGAAGCCGTATCTTATTCTTTAGTTTCCTGAAAAGTCTTGAATAAATATTTGCCGAAACTAGATACTTAAAAATACTTAGCTTGTAGAAAATTTTTAAACTAGAACAGGCTGAAGTCCAGTCAATATGATATTTTTCATTTTCTTCAAAGTGGATTTACATAGATCCATTGCCAATTTGATCAATTGCTGTCAAATAAGGACATGGCCAGTTTGTTTTACAATATATGTATGATACACATGGGAATGCCGTTCTCTACTTTCTATCTATATGCTTGTAAGTTTCTCTTTGAGTACAAGGTTTGTTCATAGCTGCTATTTTATTTTAGTCATTTAACTGGTCTTCATTTTCTGGCCAACTTGGCTTAACCTTGCCCCTCTCCACCAAAAAAAATTGGAAGTACACATTAGTTGTTTTCTCTTTTTTTTTTTTTTTTGGAGTTCAGAGAAATTTCAGTAAATGAATATAAGCATAATTTTAAATGGTTCAAAAATAGAAATATGCTGGTGATTGAGTGTGGGTCATGATTCACAAAGTATTCACAAACAGTGGGAAAATGATAGTTACTCTGTTCCTGCCAAATTTTTGGTTAATGAAGAAAAAAATGCTTCTATGTGTAGCAATTGCCCAGATAAAAATAAATGGGTATCACTTTTAGTTTTTAATTGCCACATCTGTTTTTCCATGTAGTCATGGCATTAACACAATGGGACATGACTTAATGACTAGGAGACATAATATGCATTATTTTCTGCTTACAAAAAATCTTGCCAAGAGACTCCCATACATGGAATAAAAGTCCAGGGAGTTTTTCAAACTGTAACCAAAGCTGGTTAATCCACATCATGGTTAACAATGAATTACATGACACGTCTCTAATTAAAACTACCAGAGTCGTGTTTCTAGTCAATAGGAATCACACTGTGATTGGTGTGAACACATACTTGCCAAGTTTCCAATTATTGTATGGCAATACAGACCCAGCTGGTGTAGAGTTCTTTATATTTGATCCTCTGACACTTAAAATTGACACATGCCTGACTAGCTGTTCACTGTGGTAACGTATGCAATTCCTCACTGTTTTCTACTTGTATATTCTGAACCACCTACTAAAAATTAATTTTTGTAAGTTAAGCAATTATTCTGATCTGCATAATTGCATACTCTCCAAGTCCATTATCTATAAATCACATTCTGCAGTTTTATATGAGTATGTCTCCAATTATTTACAAGTAAATGGTTATTTATAATGGAATAGATATGCCAACAGGTGTGACTAAATATACAAACAATTCAACTCAATTTATAACCAACATACATTAAGTAATCACTGCATACTTTTTGACTTCTTGATGGAGATGGACATTATTTTTATATCAGTGTTCAGTATTGCCATTTATTAGTATAGTCTAAACTCCTCACTGATTATTTCAATTTCGTCTCAGCCAGCCCTAGCTTTGTGACATTCTGCAGTTTTCTTTCTTTCCATATTATTTCTCTATTCTCCACTGAGACATGTTATACAGTGTCATTATAAGGAATAAGAATAGGGACTGGAGACAGGGAGCCTTCATATCAGCCACCAATTGGTCCTGGATCAAGTCTTCATTTGCATTGGATATAACTTCACTTCAGCCTCCAACTGGTCACAATCCAAGTCTTCATTTGCATATTGTGTAACCTTAGTTCAGCCTCCAATTGGTTGCAGGCCATCTTCATTTACAAGGGTGTAACCAATAGAAAAACTCTAAAGGGTACTTAAACTCAGAAGATTTTGCAGCTGGTACTCTTGAGCTGCTTGTTCAAGCCTGCTCCCACACTTTGCAGTGTACTTTCACTTCAATAAATCTGTGGTTTCATTGCTTCTTTCACTGTTCTGTTCTTTTGTTGCTTTGTGCATTTTGTCCAATTCTTTTTCCAAAATGCCAAGAACCTGGACAACTGGTAGTCAAAACCCTCTACCAGTAACAGTTTCATCATTTTACTTATGTGATGTTGTAGTATGACATGCAATGCAAAACCAGTGATACTATGATTCAGTCCTAGCTCCTCCAGTTCCTGTGTGGCCCTAAGCAGATCAGAGAAATTTCACAGAGCATCATTTCTTTCTTCATTATAGATGACATTAACTTACCTCACAAAGTTTTTAGATTTAAGTAAAATAACATAATTCTAAGTATTTTACATATATAATTGATTTGTTTTCTTTATCTTCTGCCTTTATTTCTCAGGTTCCACTTAAAAATAGTCTGTTATTTATTACCCAGGATCTCACCCCATTTTGGGTTTAAATGTAAAGGTGTTTGAGCCACTGCAATGCCAAGTGAGGCCCACTTGTTGTCTTTAGGAAGTTTCGCAAAATTGTACTACATTTCAAAAGGCATACCAGGCCAGATTTTCAAACTCAAAATTTGGTTTTGTCTGTCTCCTAGACTAGTTCAAACTTGAAAATCCTTATTCACTCTTAAACAGCATACAATGGACTGTTGGAAAACTCCAGAGTTTTCATTTCATTTACAGTGAGAAAAATAATTGTCAAGTGGGACAGATACTCATTTCTCTGACCTTCATATTCTATCTCTGTAGGAAGCTGCATAGAAAGTAAAATTATAATCAGAGGATTGCTTGATGATCCTAGAATCAGAGCAGAAGTTGCTGGTACTTTGATTGCAGGGCTTAATGGCCTCCTGTTTTGACAGGCGGATGTGAAGCATTTCCACAGATATACCAGCCTCTCAACTAGAGCAGGTTTTTTCCTGGGTTCAAGCAGTGACAGGGCTGCCATAGAGCAAAAAATTAGTAGGTACCATTCACATGACAGTTTGTTTTCATATTATCCCTGAAATTGTATAACAGTGCTCATGGTAAAACAAAACAAAACAAAACAAAACAAAAACAAAAACAAAAGCACTTATTCCCTAAATGATATTTTAATATACACTGCCAGTGCATGTTTTCTTGACACCCTTTTCTTTCTTTCTTTCTTTCTTTTTTTTTTACTTCCAATAATTTCCAATTCTGTTCATAATTGGCTCTTTCTTTTTTCAAGTTTTGCAATGCATTACCTGTTTTTAAATTGTATCTTATTACTGTCAGAAAAGCTACCTTTGCAAATCCTTTAAAATGACTTTATAGAAAAAAACATTTTATTTAATGTGACATTTGATTACATTTCAAAATTTTGAAATGATTTGGAATGGAGCTTCCAAAAGAAACAGTGACTAAGGCTATAAGGGTCTTCAAACAGCCTTGCACCTTACAATCTGAACCTCCCTTAGCCAAATCCGCTTAAATTGCTTGCTAGGAGAAGAAAGCACTTTTTGTTCTAAGGGAAATAGAAGGTGAGTTACTAGACTCTACAGAACACAAAAAAAATTCCCCCTAACTTTGCAATTAATTCTGTAGTCAACAAAATATGAAAGCACTGTATTCTATCCTTTGTCATCTTATACTCCAGTGATGTATGTTAAAGGTTTGAAAAATTCCTACAGTAAGAAAACTTGTTTACCTTTGTTTAATATAGGGTTTTCTTAACTTCTAGGATTCTGTTTTGGTAAGACTTACTAAAATTTTTTGCCATAGACATTTATAAGAAGACAGATTTTTTAAAATTCATTTCTGCAGTGAACATTATTAACATAAGGTAGAGAAAGTACAAGGTAATAGTTTTTAGAGAAAAATCAGCTATTTGTATGTTTTAAGGTCTAACTTATAAAAAGAAGGAGGCCTCCCAGGTTCTATGCTGCATTTACCCCTTACAGTCCCATGGACATGGCTTAATCTGGGCTAAGATGAACACTCAACTGTCTGGCAGAGCTGCAGATACCAGATGCTGAAAGCTTAAGGTTGCATCTTTTATCACTTCACAACAAAAATTAATTCACCAGGAATTAAATGCCTGTGGTGGTGGACATCTCAGTTGACTTCTTTCTACTGTGAAACTCCTGTGTTTGCCATTCAATAACCAAGAGCTGATGGATTTCTGCTTTTCCAAGTCTCTCTCTACTCCCAACCCCAATCCCAACACACAAATATAACAGATTTTTAAAACGGGATTGAAAAGCATTATAACAAGAAAACTTTAATATATTCCTGTTATACATGTTCACAGATTTTTCTGTTAGGAGAGTTTCATCTCCTTAGGAATTTTTGTCACTTTAAATAAAAATATCTCCAGGATCTTTCATGACAAGATTTTTCTACATGAATGCATCCAGCCAAATGCTTCATTAATTTGTTTACCAAGACACATTGTATAACTTTCAGGTTTCCAGTTTCACAATCCAAGTATCTTATGGTATTGATTTGCCTAATTAAGCAACTCAAATACTTTTCTTTTCCTGAAAATACAGTGCAGTCCCTATATCCTGCAGCACATATGATGGAAAATAAATATACTTTTTCTTATCAGTTCCTCATTTTTAAAAATGAGGAAGACTGAAGAAAAAGAAGAAGGCTATAATCTCAGAAATACACTGCTTTAAAATACGATGAAAAAATTTAAAATGTCAGAACCTCCAGAAGCCATGGTTCTCCTACCATTTAAAAGACTCAGTGTTATACTTCTATGTAGCAATAACTTCCCTTAATATCACGTAGAGGTCAAAGTCTTTCAGTACTCTTTTCTTTTCCTTTGGTCTGCATAAGATCCCTTTGCAATTTTGTATAATAGTAATTGAAGTCATATTTTACCAGGTGCAATGGAGCCATGTATCTGTTAAGGGAACTTGTAAAGTGATATTGTAATTGCAGACCTCCTTAAAGACATTAATGCAGACCTCCTAAAAGATAAAAATAAAATTTGTGATAATTAAAATAATAAAATTCTTTAAATTAGGGCTCCTCAAACAAAGCTAAGTATCAAAACATGCTAAGAATATCCTTCACAAATTGGGATGTTTGCTGAGTGCCTTATTTTTTCAAGTGTAAAGTTATTGTGGTTCAACAATGCACTCAATGCTTAGTGGCTTCCAAGAGAGCAGTTTGCTGTATCAGATAAGGGCAAGAAGAGACCATTGATTTATGTGCATGAAATTCACTCTAGTTTGGGCTACATATTCCCTTTATGTGCCTGCAATATCGTATATTGAGCTTTGTCACTGATATAACCACAATGCTTGGTAATGCTTATTATTTGTTCATCTTCTGAGTAGACTATGAATTCCTTGTTAATCATATGATTGATCATATGGGCATCTTTGTATCCTAATGTCCAGTAAAATATTCAGTACTCAATAAATGCTTTCTCAGTTACTTAACTATGGAACTTAACTACCATCACCATCTCTACTAAAACAAAAGAAGTGGCACATTCTTTCTCTTTTCTTTTAACTTCCAGGACACATCCTGATTGTTCGTTAAAATATGATTTAAAGTCATGGAGCTTAGCAGGATTTTGATAGAATGAATATTTATTGAGAAGTAGTCATTTCTTTTTGTGTGTTATCCCCTTTAATCCTTCCACAATGTAATTCAACAATGTAAGGCTCATGTTATAGATGATGAAACAAGTTCAAGACAAATTTGAGTAAGTAACCCTAGCAGAGTTGGGATTTGAACCAAATCTGTTGAACTCTAAAGGCTGGATTTTCCCCAGTATTCTGTGCTGTATCTTTTAGGGAAAAAAATCTCTCATTTTACAGACAAAAGAATTGAGGATTAAAAATACCTATGAATTGTCTAACTCCAGATGACTGAATAATGTTCTTCATTAATAAAATTTTAATTTCCATACTAAAAATTCAGTGGAATTTCTACTGAAAATAACATAAGAATAATGTTTCCCATAGTCTCAGCATGCTCTGTCTCACATCCTATCACGAGCCTAGACTAGATTTTTGAGTGATAGTCTGGTATTTGTTTGTGGCAGAGTAGGTGGTGATGGTGATAGTGATGATGCTGGTAATGTGAGGGTAGATAGTAGAAAATACTCATTCTTCTTGGTTCACTTCAATGCAGCCCCTTCTTTCCCAGGATTTAAGATTTGCTCTGAAGGCAAAAGAATGATACAATGAACCTTGGGGACGTGAGGAAAGGGTGGGTGGGGGGGCGGTGAGGGATAAAAGACTACAAATGGGGAATAGTGTATACTGCTCAGGTGATGGGTGCACCAAAATCTCTGAAATGACCACTAAAGAACTTACCATCAGACCTTTGACAAACCTGACAAAAACAAGCAATGGGGAAAGGATTCCCTATTTAGTAAATAGTGTTGGTAAAACTGGCTAGCCATATGCAGAAAGCTGAAATTGGATCCCTTCCTTATACCTTATGCAAAAATTAACTTCAGATGGATTAAAGATTTAAATATAAAACCTAACACCATAAACATCCTAGAAGAAAACCTAGGCAATACCATTCAGGACACAGGCATAGGCAAGGACTTCATGACTAAAACACCAAAAGCAATGGCAACAATAGCCAAAATAGACAAACGGGATCTAATTAAACTTAAGAGCTTCTGCACAGCAAAAGAAACAATCATTAGATTGAACCAGCAAGCAACAGAATGGGAAAAAAAATTGCAATCTACCCACCTGACAAAGGGCTAATAACCAGAATCTACGAAGAACTCAAACAAATTTACAAGAAAAAAACGCTATCAAAAAGTGGGCGAAGGATAGGAACACACACTTCTCTAAGGAAGACAGTTATGCAGTCAACAAACAGATGAAAAACAGCTCATCATCACTGGTCATTAGAGAAATGCAAATCAAAACCACATTGAGAAATTATCTCACGCCAGTTAGAATGGTGATCATTAAAAAATCAGGAGACAACAGATGTTGGGAAGATATGGAGAAATAGAAACACTTTTACACTGTTGGTGGGAGTGTAAATTGGTTCAACCATTGTGGAAGACAGTGTGGTGATTCCTCAAGGATCTAGAAATAGAAATACCATTTGACCCAGCAATCCCATTACTGAGTATACACCCAAAGGATTATAAATCATTCTATTATAGAGACACATGCACACGTATGTTTATTGCGGCACTGTTTACAATAGCAAAGATTTGGAACCAATCCAAATGCCCATCAAGGATAGACTGGATAAAGAAAATGTGGCACATACACACCATGGAATACTATGCAGCCATAAAAAAAGATGAGTTCATGTTCTTTGCATGGACATGGATGAAGCTGGAAGCCATCATTCTCAGCTAACTGACACAAGAACAGAAAACCAACCACAACATGTTCTCAGTCATAAGTGGGTGTAGAAGAATGAGAATGCATGGACACAGGGAGGGGAACATCACACAACAGGGCCTGTTGGGGGGTGGGGGGACTATGGAAGGGATAGCAGGGGGTGGGGGGATTGAGGAAGGATAACATTAGGAAAAATACCTAATGTAGATGATGGGGGCATGGATGCACCACAGCACGTGCATACCTATGTAACAAACCTGCACGCTCTGCACATGTACCCTAGAACTTAAAGTATAATAATAACACAAAAGTACAAAAGGAACTTACTCATGTAACCAAACACTACCTGTTCCCCAAAAACCTATGGAAACTAAAAAATAAAAGTGAAAAAATAAGATTTGCTCTGACCTTCATCTTAGTCAACAGTTCCAAACAGAACTTTGATATCGGTGGTCATTTCCAAGATGCATTTCTTGAGTCTTTTATCTGTTTGTGAATGTATATGTGTGCTCTATGAGTATATGTAAAAATAAGGAAAATCCTGAAACTAAGAAAGAGTTTTTGGGGGAAAGAGAGAGAGATAATAAACGGGGGGAAAAAGCATAGCATGGGAATCACTATTCTAAGTTATGTTGTTCTACCACAAAATTATTTCTGGTAAGTCAAGGTGTATAAAGTTAAATGCAGCTAACTCCTGTCATGTAAAGTTTCATGCTTTGCAGTGTTTCATTAAACAAAAATCACCAGATGAAAAGACTTTTGTTAAATCTATTATTTGAAATGCTAATGATTTTGATTTTCACCATTCAAAGGGACAGCCTTAATCAACAGAGAAAATTAGTTCTGTTTCTGTAGATAGGAGAGAGAAGACTTATTTTTAGTTCCTGTTATCATACAAAGATAAACTGAATTTATTCTTTTAAAATGGAGAGGTCTGCTCTTTCTCTAGAGCCTCAGTTTTCTAACAGTAAAATAAAGGGGTGAAGTTAGTAATTTCACCCTTATGGTTCATTTTCACTTTAAAAATTTTACAGCTATAAGTACAATAACATGTGAGGAGTATAGCAATAGAGGTTAACATTGTAGCTTTGGCATCAAAGAAACTTGGGATTCAAGTTCCAGTTCCACTCTCTCCTAGCTGACGGAATTTGACAAGTTATGTAATCTATGTATGGCTCCTGTTAGGGGTGCCATAACTGCAATAGCATTTAGGCAATTGCTCAAAGTAGGAAACCAGTTCTCAACGTATCTTTCTTAAACCCACCTCTCTTCAACACCCAATCCAATCCAAAACCCAAGCAATTCTACATTTCAGATACATCTTGAATCTACCCTGTGTTAGTTTTTTAAGGGTGTCATAACAAATTGCCTGAGTGAATGGCTTAAAAAACAGAAATGTATCCTCACAGTTTTGGAGTCTAGAAGTCTGAGGTCAAGGTGTTGGCAGGCTTGGTTTCATTCTGCTGTCTCTCTGTGTGGCTTGCAGATAGACACATTTTCCCTTTGTCTTCATGTGGTCTTTCTGCTGTGCCTCTGCTTCCTCATCTCCTCTTAAAAGTAGACCAGTTATATTGAATTAAGGCCCAACTCATATGACTTCATTTTACCTTAATTACCTCTTGAAAGACTTTATCCCAATTATAACCACATTCTAAGAAACTGGGGGTTAGGACTTCAATGCGCGAATTTTGGCCAGGTTTTTCACTTCACTCATTAATTGACTGACTCCTTGCTTCTTATCTTGGTTTAAATTTTATAAAAATACTGGGCCAGGTGTTGTGGCTCATGCCTGTAATTCCAATACTTTGGGAGACTAAAGTGGTTGGATTGCTTGAGCCTAGGAATTTGAGAACGGCCTGAGCAACATAGTGAGCCCATTTCTACAAACACACACACACACACACACGCACACACACACACACACACACACACACGCACACACACACACGCACACACGCACACACACACACGCACACACACACACACACACGCACACACACACACACACACGCACACACACGCACACACACACGCACGCACACACACGCGCACACACACACGCACACACACACACGCACACGCACACACACACGCACACACACACGCACACACACACACGCACACACGCACACACGCACACACGCACACACGCACACACGCACACACACGCACGCACACACACGCACGCACACACACACGCGCACACACACACACGCACACAAATGCCACGTGTCATGGTGCACACCTGCAGACCCAACTACCTGTAAGGATGAGGCAGCAGGATAAAGCAGAAGGATCGCTTGAGCCTAGGAGGTCAAGGCTGCAATGAGCTTTGATTGTGTCACTGCATTCCAGCCTGGGCAACAGAGTAAGACCGGGCCTCAAAAGAAAATTAATGCTGACCATCATCACATTTTCAGACTCAGGTGCACCCAAGATCCTGATTCTGGTTGTTCACCTGGATCATGACTGGAAATTGCCCTCCCACTTGGACCTAGTGTTTGGCTGGTCCTGCCATAAGTTCCACTCCTAGGTTCCCGCATTCCTTCCACTCCCAGCCCAGCTAACAACTTAGACAAAGCAGTGACATCTCCAGTCTGGTTGTGACTTCAACGTGAGTACTACTATGCTATTTTTAATGATATAGCCACTGTAAAACTGACTCACTGACTCACCAGTTTTCTTTACTTACAAAAGGTAAAAAAAATCAATCATATAATAAAACAAATCTCCTGATCAAATGATTTCAGTTTTGCCTCAGGTCTAAATTAACCCTTCAATGCATCAGAGACTCAAATTTAGTAATTTTTATCTGTAATAAAAATATTTGGGGCTGTAAATAGCAATTCTTTTATTCAGAATATCTTATAATATTTAATAAAAATGCCTCAATATTTATTCTAAAATAATTTGAGATACAAAAAGTATCTTTTTAGTTTGTATAATTTTAAGAGGTACAAGTGAAATTTTGTTACATGGGTATATCACATAGTGGTGAAGTCGTGGCTTTTAGTGTGTATATCACCCCAATAATAATGTAAATTGTGCCCATTAAGTAATTTCTCATTACCTCCTTCCCCCACTTTAATGAAGAATAATCTCATTCCAAGAAAAACTAAAGAAAATTATGCACTATTACCTCACTCACCTTCTTTTTTTCCTATTTTTATCTATTCTCTTTCTGCTTTTATTGATAAGTAAGTGGCTTCCAAATCTCCCTTGCTGTTCTCCTATCTTTCCAGAGCTCCAACTTAAGGCTTATAGTTTATTTATAGCTTCTCTCACATTACTGTCTTTCTTCTTATTCTTACCATAGTCCTTCTACTTCAAGTCTTTTTAGCCTTATTCGTGGTTAAAGCAATCCTCATCCAATCTTGTTCTATCCCAGTTTTTTCAGGTTGACACCTATGCCACAGTCATATATAGCACTTTTTTGGTGGGGAGGGGGTGTCTTAAATCCTTTGGCAAAATAAAATCATAGTAGAAGAAATAAATAAATAATGGAAAAACATAGGGCAGAACCACACACACTTGACTGCTGTAAGGGGCGTTAGTTCCTGAGTAGTTTTAAAGTTTACTTAGGTTTTCCTTAAGAATGGGGCCAAATCATACAACTGATTGTTCTCTTTAGGGTGGGTTTTTTTTCAATATGTAGGCAGTGCTTTGCACATAATAGTTGTGTTGAGGGGAAAGATATTAATCTGTTAGCATCCATAGGCTTTTGCTGCTATGCACTCCCTAAAGAGGATCTGTGTTGGCTACTAGGTTTTAATGAAAGTTTTAAGTAAGAGAAATGAAGAGTCTACAGAGGCTATTGGCATTCATCTGGCAAGAGGTGAATGTTACCGTCTCTTTAGTACTCACTAAACAGAGAGACAAAAATGAGTTGAGGAAGATGAAGAACATTTGTGAACTGAGATTGAGACAATTTTCAGAAACTTGAAGTAGAGAAAGAATCTTTAGCTTTGATGAAATGCCTATGAGACACTGGGGATGGAATGCAAGGAGGGGTAAAAAAGAGAAATTCAAGAAGTTTTGTTATATGTTATGAATATAACCACTGTGACTTTTTAAGAGGAAAGAATACAGATATGAAATTGATTTCAATTATTTTTTGATTGATTAATATTTCTTTGTGATGTGAGAACAAGCTTGGACATCAAATAGTCCTGGCATCATTTAGGTTTCACAATGATGACAATGTTCAAAAGCAGTTTGATTGCTATAGCAATAGTTAACACTCAGAAGCATGATTCCCAGGCTTTCCATGACTTTTATGAAATTTAAATGCACTCTCTTTTCAGTTTTATTTCCTAAAACACTATCATATGCAGTCTCAAATATATAATTATAATAATATATACATGATTTGCTTTTTGTAGGTAACAAAAACAGTGTGCGTTTGTAAGTTTATTCATCCTTAAAATAATTAGGTAAAATACTTAGGGTAGATGTCACCTTCACTTTTCAAATTAGAAAACACAAACTCATAAAGGTGTACTTTGCTCAAGTTTATGAAAATATATAGGTAGAAACTGACAAAGTGAAAACTAAAATTATGTCTTCAGATTCTTATATCAGAGTTCCTTAATAAATGATAGACTCTGTAATTCTTGTGCAAATAGAGAGAAGTACAGAGTTTCTGGTTTGTGTGTGTGTGTGTTTGTGTGTGTGTGTATCTGTGTGTGTTTAGCTTATGCTTTTTCTTTTTCTCTCATTTCTTAACGTTTTCTAATTTGATAGAGGACTCGGTAGGCTGTAAGCACTAACAAGCCACAAGACTTGAAAGATAATTCCTATGACAAACTCCTGTTGCCCACTATTCTTCTGAAATGAAGCTGCTTTTTTTAAAAAAATTTTTTTTGCTTAGCTGAATCAAAGCTTTGTCACTTGTAAGTTGTGTGGTCTTGGGCAAGTCATGTTTAGTACTGATAAAAGTACTATCTAGCTGGATATTTGTAAGGATATAATGTAATAGCATAGGGGGTTAGCTATCAACATCATCTTCACTTTCTTTTCTTTCTCCAGTCATCCCATCCCAACCTGTCAATACCTGTCCATCTACCCTATTCTTTCATTTCAATTCCCAAAGGGCAAGCTACATTAAAACATCAACTTCTCCTTTCATTTTACTTTCTTCTAGTTAAACCAGCAAAATGTGGCTCATTTTAAATAATAGTCCAAATTTCATACATACAGAACATTTATAAAATATGTCAACTCCATATTACCAAAAATACCAACTCTATATGATAAGACAAAAATATCCACCAGTATACTCTAACTAGCTAATAGTGGTCTAAAATTCATAGTAATATGAAAAATGGTAGGTTTAGTTATGCTATTTTAAAGTTATCTTTAATTCAGTTTCTTTATGTGATTTGAGTTAAAAATAAAAAGAAATATATACAACTGTATTCTCACCTTGAACAAACGTTTTTGTTTTTTAGTTTCATTGTTTTCTCCAACCTTGTGAGTCATAATAAATTTCCCTGAAATTTCATTTTCTCAAAGAATGTAGAGAGCAACACATTTTATATATGGCAGAATGCACAGTTAAATTCAATAATTTGATCAGAGATAGTCACAACATTGTTAAGCTTAAAGTAGCAGATATTTATTATAAGTTATCAGGAGAATTTAATTTAAAAGTTTAAATCAGCAAACTATTTTTAAGTCTTTCTGATTCCATGAAACTTTAAAATGTTTACTGATCACTCATGATGTACAAAATTGATTAAGTGGAAAAAAAGTTAAACAAAATGTCTCCTATTGAAGATTAGAATTAGAAAAGAGAGAATAGGATAAGCTATATACTACATGGCAGAAGATAATGCAATCCATAAAAAGGGGACATGCAATAACTTTAAAGCAAATCTTAAAAGGGAGAGACCATTTTCTGAAACGGCATGGGAAACAGTGGCCAAGGACAGTCTGATGGAGACTGGGACATTAGGAAGTACAGTTTCAAGAAAGTGGTAGAAACGTTTTAAAGAAGAGTAGTGTAAGACTAGAAATAGACCAAGTCATGTTTAGACTAATAATGAATTGTACTTTTGTTCAGTTTAAGGCAAGATTGGGTGAGAATATTTCTTGGAAGTAAAGTATGGAGGCCTCTAAAGCCATATTAAAGATTTAAACTTAATTTCATAACCAATAAGGAGTTGCATGTTTGAGGCTCTGCTTATTAAAATGAATTTGTCAATTGCAATTAAAAGTAATTGAAAGGGAGAAGAGTGTGGAAAATTAACAATTGTTTAGCTTAAAGTAATAAGGGTCTGAGACGAACAGGTGTACACTAAAATGTTAAGAAGGTAACAAAAGTGAGAACTATTGAAGAGGCAGCATTTATAGAACTTTCAATAATTCTGAAGCACTATATGCATGCCCCTAAGAGCCCATATCTTAAATTTACTCTGAAGTATACCTAAATTCACTTAATTTTCAAAAACTAATACCCAGATCAAGGAAAAGAATATTTAGCCTCAAAAGACTCCTGCTTCCACCCATTATACTGACCATTAACAGCATAGATTATTTTCAATTGCTTCGATAATTTATGTAAATAAAATCCATTATATTCATTTTGTCTATCTTCTTTTACTCATATTCCTTGTGAATATTTGTGCACATTTTTGTGTGTTGGCAGTCTCACTGCTATACAGTATTACACTATGTAGGCAGACAATAATTAACTCACCCATTCAACTGTTTGTGGGCATTAGGGTAGTTTTCAGTTTGCAGTAATAACATATAATGCTGTTATGAGCTTTTGTGTTCATGCATTTTGGTGAATATATCTAAAATTCCTGTTGGATATATACCTCAGGATGGAATCACTGAGTCATGTACATATGCAGCTTTAATAGATAATGACAGTGTTCTAAAGTAGTTATACCAGCTAACAATCACATCAGCCATAAATGAGAGTTTTAGTTGCTATGTATCCTTACAAATACTTTGCATTTTCTTTTTTTTAACATTTTAGTCCTACTGGCAGGTATATAGCAGTTTGTCTTGATGGGTTTCATTTGCATGTATTTTAAATAATTTGTAAAATTACCATTTTTTTCCTTCTTTTTTTTCCATTTGTATAACCTCTTTTGAGAAGTGGTAAGAGCTTCTTAAATATTCTGGATACAATTCCTTTAACAGATACATATGTAGCAAATAACTTTTTTCACTCTCCAAATTGCCATTTCACTTCTTAATTTTGTCTTTTGATGAAGACAAGTTTTTAATTTTAATATGGTTTAATGTATCCATTTTATCTTCTTTACTTCATGCGGAGGACATGATTAGATGTCAAAGTAAGTAACAATACCTTAACCATTAATCTATTGTTTAGGTGACTAGAATCTTCTTAACCTTTTTAAGGAGAATGCTGACTTCTTTTATATAACACACATTTACAGGATTTTACAAGTAAAGGAGAATATATAAAAGTTTACTCCAAATTACCTATTCTGGGTGAACAGGAGTTACTATTGACAAAATCAGGTAAGTCAGTGAAATTCTTATTTTTAGGGGCAAATATATTTTTGACTTTAGACACACTGAGTCTGAAGTATTTATGAAACATCTAAGTGGATATCTCGAGTAAGCCTTAGATTTCAGTAGGAGGATGATGGTCAGAACTGTGGAATTGTTTGGAATTACTGAGGGGAAAACTACAGACACAAGAATGTGACCGAGAACAGAACCTTAATATATGCCTCCAGCTAGTGGTTGGAGGAGAATATTACAAATCCGTATTTCAAATTGTCTATTAGAAATTTTAACTAGAAGCATCCTTGCCTCATACTAGATGCATTTAAAACAGAACTCATTATTCTCTATCTCCTGCTGCTCCCACTGTACTTCTCATTTCTGGTAGTATGAGCCATGATTCTTCCAGCCACTCAGACACCAAACTTGGGAGCCAACAGTGACTCCTCTTTCATTTTCACCCCTTTAGTTTGTCATAAAGGTCTGTAAGTTGTTCCACTCATTTCTTAATTTTATTCTCATTGTCATTCCCTTCATTTTTTTTAATGATTTGTAAAATGGGTATTTCAAATTCTGGGCTCTTTTCCACTTGAATCCTTTTGTTGCAAAACATTTTTTTTTTTGTTTTTAGCTTCTGTTTACTGAGCCAGCCACTGTGCAAAGTGGTTACATAAATATGTCTTTTAATTCTCACAAAATCCTATTAGGAAGTTAGGACTTAGGAGTTTAACTTTCTGATGGTCACACAGAGTCAGGATTCCAACCTAGATATATGGGAGTCTGAAGTCATCTAACCACTGTGTTTTCTTTCTTCACACAATCACCACATCTACAGTTCTAAAACTCTTTCACATGTTACCTCTTCTACACCCCTTTTTCTCATGCAATAAAGTATGAAAGGCCTCTGGCTCACACGGAAAGCCCTCTATAATATGACTTCCATCCATTTCTTCAGACTGTTATCAGTCGTCTGGAAAAGCTGGTATGATCATTCACTCCTTAATATAACGCACAATCTACAGTCTCCATGCCTTATCTCACCATATTCTGGGTTGTTACTCCACCTCATCCCTTGCAGCTTAAAATGACTGTAGTATACCTCTGTAATGTAAACTGTGGTTACCTGAAACATTTATGTGTGTGTGTGTGTGTGTGTGCACAGGTGTGTGCCTTTTGAAAGCTGGTCATACAAATTTTATTTTCTTCCTAAAGAATGAAATTATTTTCATGGCATATCCCTTTAGTATTCTTTGCACATACAATATTGTAAATTCTCAAAGTCCCTTTTATACATTTTTATTCTGTAGTGATGATTAAGACATGCTAACTTCTCAGTGGTATCGTTTTCACAATTGTGTCATTAATGAAGACTGTAAAAGCCTTTGTCCCAGCCTAACTGCTTTTCTAACTTAGATATATGTACCATTTTTGGATATAAGAATTTTCCAACTGACTTCAAGTCACTTGACAGTAATTTTATTCTCAAGAAAACTTCAATTCTAACTTTGTTTAAAAAATGTTAAATATACTATCGCCTTATATCTAGTGTCTCTCTTTAGTCACTTACTTTCCAATTCATTGAATACATTTGTCAAAATATATCTGGCTCTACATTTTCTTGGTAAAACTTTGTTGTTTATTGTTCACGATTTAATAATCTAAATATCTATGGGCCTGGTCTCCTAATAGTTGTTTCTTTATTTAAATTACATTACAAAATTTGACACACATTGTTAGAAAACTACATTTTTATTACCTTATTTTTCTTTTCTGCTTAATCATTAAGACTCCTAGAGCCTATAAGTTTTTTTTTTTTAATCTGGTATTATTTCTTTATAATTGTGTTTATTTTTTCAACTGTCATAAAATCATAGAGTGGAAGGTCCTTTAGCAATCATCTGTTCCAGTATTTCAGTTCATAAAAAAGAAAATGAAGACCTAGAGTAGTGCTATGCTCAAAGTCATAAAACTTATTAGTACAAGCACTGAGGGTTTCTAAATTTCTGTCTAATGCTTCTCCATTAAACACACTACTATCTTGTTTTTGTATTTATGTTTAATATGTTTTCTTAGAAATATATAATTTAAAACAGTCAACAACTGTTCTAATACTGAGCCTCGATCATTCTCAGCTTAGAAGCAATTGATTTAACTACTCAAAACTCTTTCTTCTGCTGTTTATATCTCTAGCTCCAAACAAATATATTACTTTTGCATATTTTTCAATTCAGCTGAATTTCTGTAGAATTTTTCCTCACACTACACGCTCATTCCTCAAGTCCCTATCCTCCCAATATTTTTACATTGCAAATTTTGGTAATAATATTTCCTGTTTACATATAATGACTATATTTTGAAAGCTGGAATTTATAATTGCCTCATTTTAATTTGCTTAGTTTAGTACATATCTATTACTAATTCTTCCCTAAACTACTTTTGGTAGTCAAACAAATCACGTCCATTCCCATTAAGGCCCATGTGCAATTCTAGGGTACATAATTTTCAAATAAACTTTTTAGAATAGTTTTAATTTATAAAATAATTATGAAAATAGCATAGAGTTACCATATACCCATACTCATTTTTTCCTATTTATAGTATGATACATTTGTTACAATTAATGAATCAATATTGATTCATTTGTTATTAAGTTCATACTTCATTCAGATTTCCTTCTTATATAATATCCTTTTTATTTTCCAGAATCCCATCCAGAATACATTACATTTAGATTTTGTAACTCCTTAAACTACTTTTGGGTGTGACAATTTCACAGACATTTCTTGCTTTTGGTGAACTTGATAATTTTGAGAAATGTTGGGGAAATAATTTTAGAATGCCCCTGCTATGATCTGATGCTTGTCCCCTGTAATTCATATGTGGAGCCCTAATCCTTAGTGGAATAATATTAAGAAGTGGAGTCTTCAGGAGGTAATTAGGTCATGAGGGCTCCACCCCATAAATGGGATCAGTGCCCTTGTAAAAGAGGCCTGAGGAAGCATGTTTGTCCCTTTGCCACGTGAAGATGAAGCAAGAAGGCTCCATCTGTGAAGGTGAGCAAGCCCTCACCAGAGATCAGATCTACTGCTGCCTTGATCTTGGACTTCTTAGCCTCCAAAATTGTTAGAAATAAATTTCTGTTACATATGACCACCCAATGTAAGGTATTTTGTGATAGCAGCCTGAATGGACTAAAACAGTCCTTCATATGGGATTTGATATTTTTCTCATGATTAGATTGCAGTTATGTAATTTGGGGAGGAAGACCACAGAAGTAAAATTCTCATTACAGCATTACAAGAATACCTATCATCAACATGATGAATTACTGTTGGTGATTACCTTGAGCACTTAGCTGAGCTAGTGTTTGTCAGGTTTCTCCACTCTAAGTTTATTTTAGCTTCCCCCCACCTCCTTTTTTTAAAAAGGAGCTAATATTGTTCAGCCCACAGTTAAGAGGTTGAGAGTTATCATTCACTTCCTTGAGGGTAGATACCTACATAAATTGTTTGGAATTCTTCTGGACATGACATTTATCTATTCTTCTCCATGTATGCATATATTCAGTCATTTGTGAATTTTCATACAATAGGGTTAACTCTTTATACTGTAAAATTCTATGGGTTTTGACAAATGTACAGTGTTAGGCAGTCACCATTACAGTATCATACAGAATCATTTTCAACACCCTCAAAACAATCCCTGTTTCAATATTCAACTCTCGTTTTTCAAAACCCTTGGCAATGACTGATCGGTTTTTCAAGTCCAAATTTTGCCTTTTTCAAAATGTAACATAATTGGCAACATATAGCACATAGCCTTTTCAGACTGGCTTTTTTCATTTGGCAGCATGCATTTAAGATGCATTTGTATCAGTTTATACTTTGATAGCTCAATCCTTTTTTATTGCTGAATAGCATTACATTATATGAATGTCATTGAATTTGTCTACCTATGAAAAGACACCTTGGTTGTTTTCAGTTTGAGGCCATTATGAATAAAGCTGCTACAAA
This sequence comes from Cacajao melanocephalus, assembly GCA_963573385.1. Taxonomy (NCBI): domain Eukaryota; kingdom Metazoa; phylum Chordata; class Mammalia; order Primates; family Pitheciidae; genus Cacajao; species Cacajao melanocephalus. Next base: position 32,624 of record CAUYLG010021925.1, read on the forward strand.
CATTTGTGTGTAGGTTTTATATGAACATAAGTTTTCAAAGCACTTGGGTAAATATCTAGGAGTGCAGTTGCTATATTACATGGCAAGACTATGTTTAGCTTTGCAAGAAACCACCAGTCTTCCAAAATGGCTCCACCATTTTTTATTCCCACCAGCAATTAATGAGAGTTTGAGTTGCTCTGTCTACTTGCCATCATTTGGTATTGTTAGGTTTCTTTGTATGTGAAACAGTCTAATAGGTATATAGTGGTATCTCATTGTTGTTTTAATTTGCACTGTCCTACTGACACCAGATGTTGAGTATCTATTTGTATGCTTACTTCCTGTCTGCATATCATGTTTGATGACGTGTTTGTTCAGAACTTTTGCTCAGTTTTTGATTGTCTTTTTTTTCCAGTTGCTGAGTTTTAAAAGATTTTTTTCTGGTATACTTTGGATATAAGTCCTTTATCATATATGTATGTTGTACATATTTTTCTTTCAGTCTATGAATTGTGCCATTGTTTTAACAGTGCCTTTTGCAGAGCAGATATTTTTAATTTTAATACAGTTTATTAGTTTCCATGGATCATGAAATAAAAAACTAATAAACTGTATTAAAATTATCTAAAAAACTCATCACAAACCCAAGGTCAATTAGATTTTCTCCCATGTTTCATCACCCAGAAAATTTATTTTGGCATTTTAAACTTAGGTCTCTGTCTTAGTTCATTTGCACTGCTATAGCAAAATACTTGAGACAGGTTAGTTTATAAAGAAGACAAATTTATTTCTCACAGTTCTGGAGCTGAAGTCCAAGGCAATCAAGGCACCAGCAGGATTGATGTCTGGTAAAGGCTCCATCTTGGCTTCCAAAAATGTGTCTTTTTGTTGCATCCTCTGGAGGGGTGCAATGCTGTGTCCTCAATGGGTGGCATGAATGGCAGGGCATGAAAGGAGCAACTTCTCTCTGTCAAGCCCTTTTATAAGGGCACATTATGCCATTTATGAGGGCAGAGACTTCATGACTCAATTACCTCTTTCAAGGCCACACTTCTTTCTACTGTTGCATTGGGAATTAAGTTTCAACATAAATTTTGACAAAAGCATTCAAACTGTAGCAGACTCTGACCCATTTTACATTTGTTTTTGTGAAAGGCCTGTAGATATCTGTTGTAGGAGTGTTTGCTTGTGTGGTTGGCACATACGGCAACATTGAGTCCTTCTTAATCTCTTTAAGCAGTGAAAAAGTTCAGATGTAGAGTTCTACTCTCTCTAATTTAAACTTTAGTTAGCACAAAACATTTTCTTGGGTATAACTCACTGATGATACTTTCTGTGCACATGTCTATGCTAAAATTTAGAGGTGCCGGACACTTAAAAAGTTTCTCTATAACTTTACGGAAAATTTCTGGTTTTCCCAAACTAAGAATAGGTATATTGCAGAAAATGAAACAGAAATTTGAAATATTCTATATCTTATTTAGAAACATTTTCCTTGAGCCATGCAAAATTACAAACCAATGTCTATAATTATTTGAAGTTTAATAAAAAAAGGTTTATTGATCACAATTATTTTATAGTTAGTATTCTTAATGATAAAATTTAATCATTCTAGAGTTAAAGATTCTATTTTCATTTTTTTTAAAAAAAGCATTTCAAATTCCAGTTAACTTACACAATTTTTTAAGTAGAAGAAAAGTTTTACTGAATATGGTGAAGGTAGTTGGAAGCTAGAGTCATAATTTCCTCCCCAACTTAGAAAATGAAAAGAGAGATATTGAGGATATATTTAACAGTGATCCAGGAAAAAAAAGTCTCTCACTTCTACCATAGCTTTTTCAAGTAAGAAATCATACAGAAAATTGCTATAATATTGGCAACATGGAACGAGATTATCAGTGAGGGAGGAAAACAGTATGTTTTTTCATCAACCAAGAGGAGGTCCCAAATGTTCCCAAGTAACACTTTTCATCATTCTCCTTTTATTAGTGAGAGGACATACGTTTTGGTGCTGTGGTACCATCTCAGCCCTTTAGTAACTGTGGAACCTACAAATGTCAAGTAAGGAGAGCTGTCAGAATGGAATTAGAATCATTTGAAAATACCTTTGCAGTGATATCATTCTAATGCTGTGGAATGCTTTTAATATTTTAGCATGTCTCTAAATATTAAGCATGCCAAGCTCTGAATTCTAAAATACAAAATCTCAATTGATTCAGACTTTATTGGATTAGACCTTGACCTGGATATAATGCTTTCCCATTTACTAAAACTGAATTTAGACATAAAAGCTTTTTTTTTTCCTCTTTCACTATGGGATAGGAAACTTGGCTTAGTGTCTAGCATCAGCTACAACTTTAAGAAACATTTTCTTGCCAGGATTTTGACAGCCTTTATTAGCGTCTGCCCACTGGTAGAGAATATATATGAAGGAGAAATGCTCTGAAGATTCTAGCTTGTGGCAAATCTGATAGGAAACAAGGCAAATATAAATCATAGCATTGACAAGGAAGACAACTCTAATTAGCATTTCTATTTATGCTTAATTTTTCAGCATGTTAAGACAGGGAACATGAAGATGAAACTGTAACTGCTTCATGGCAAAAACAAAATCTGTTTTTCTGGCAATTTTTGAAAGCATCAACTAAAATAAGAAATTATTAAATGTAGACATAAGTTATTTTATATCATACTTATATAAGTACCAAATGTTGATTAAACTCCTGAATATTTCTTTTAGCTCTGCTGCTACATGGCTATTTGATTTTAGGCAAAGTGGTCACTTCATCTCTTGGATTCAATTTCTCCATCTGTTACATGGGGGTCACAGCATCTGAGATTTTTCCATCTTTCAGTTTCTCTAAATACATAAGAAGAAATAACATAGGTGAAAACATTTTGAAAAATATAAAACTTTACACAAGAGCAAGGTGTTATTGTGATTGGTGAAGTTTCTTACCTAAAGACAGCAGGGGCATATTTCACAGCTGTTACTGACAAGTGGGGAGTTTCTGCAAGTGGAGCGTGTAGGCATGCTGCTTCAGGCTGAGCCTTGCAGGGGTGAGGAACGTCACACTCAAATAACTGCTAAGAGGAGCAGTACCAGTGATGGCCTTGCTGCCTGGGAGTCTTTATAGCAATGTACACAGGACTAGGAGACCAATGTTGCAAAACCTCATAATTTTGTAGCCCCTTCTTGAAAGCAGAAATATAATAGGACAATTTCCATAGCAGAATTTTACTTCTTTTAGCCTCCAAAAAGATCAAAGAACTCCTAGGCATCTCTACAGCTTGGCCTTTTTCAACTGGCCTTTCCAGCCGTTTAAGTATTAGCACTCCTGGCCAGCAGTGGTGGTTCACACTTGTAATCCCAGCACTTTGGGAGGCCAAGGCAGGCAAATCACCTGAGGTTGAGAGTTTGAGACCAGCCTGACCAACATGGAGAAATCCCATCTCTATTAATTTTGTAAAATTACAAAATCAGCTGGGCATGGTAGTGCATGCTTGTAATCCCAGCTACTCAGGATGCTGAGACAGGAGAATCGCTTGAACCCGGGAAGCAGAGGTTGCAGTGAGCTGAGATCACACCATTGCACTCCAGCCTGGGCAACAAGAGCAAAATGCCATCTCAAAAATAAATAAATAAATAAAAATAAAAGAAGAATCAGCATTCTCATGAACTTAGGTTTCTTTATTCCTTAAGAGAAAAGATGAACAAAATGTGATTAGTTGTTATTTACTAATGTTTACACATATACACTTCATCTGAGAATTCTCAACTCCAAATGCAGTTAATGAAGGCTGGAAAAGTGACAAAATGAACACTTGTTTCATTTCAAGTTTCCTTAGGCTCTTCTTCCCTGCTGTCCCCGTCCCCTTGTCCCCCACAGCTTTTTAAAAGATGCCATTTTTATTTATTTATGCACTCATTAAATAGGTAATTATTTACATGATCATCAAAATATATAAAAAATCTTCTATTACAAAGTTGGCCCTGTTTATCCAATTTATCTCCTGCCTTTTGCAGTCAGCTTTTTTAGTTGCTTCTGTATCTATTCAGTGTTGCTTTATGTATATCAACGCAATTGTTTGCATGTCTTCTTATTTCTCTGCTTTGTCACACACAAAAAGTTGCATGCCAAATACATTTTTGTGCTCCTTGTTCCCAAACTTTTCTAATATAGCCTGCCATTTGTGCACTTTGTAATGTAATGGTCACATGGTTCCATTTATAGTAAGTAGAAAAAGCCAAGTCTGATTCATTGAAAGGTTATTGCCCTTCTGAGGAGGAAATTAAAACTATGTAGCAATTTTAATTTTAAAGTAAATTGTGGTGCTGTGGCATAGCTGTGACCCTAAGCAACAATCTCATCTCAGTGTCTTAGAACATTCTGCTGGCATTTGATGTCCTTAATACCCCAAAGAAACCACATAAAAGTGCTTTAAAAAAGACTTGTTGAGTTCAATTAAATTTATAAGAAACTTGGCTGTTTTGCTTTTGTTTCACTTTTCTTTAGTTTAAAAACTGTGAGGATGGGGAAAGTAGCTTAGATTTTAAAACTTAAGTAATAAACAGATGGGGGGAAGACAGAAGTGTGAAAAACTGTCAATCTATCCATCCATTCATGCATGCAGCAAGCATTACTGAGTTCCTGCTATACTCCAGAAATGATTCCACACCCTCAGGATGCAGTGGTAAAAATGCCAAGCTCATAACAGCTTCATGCCTATATTCTAGGCTTTAGCATATTTTATTACCCCATACAAAGGCACTATTATCTGCCACCCTAATTATTGCTCTGCCTCCTATCCCATCTCCTTGCTTTTATCCATCCACTCTTTGGTCTGCACTCATAATAGCAGTCAGACTTGTTCCGTTAAAAACACAGGCCAGATGATGGCATTCCTACTCAAAATCCCCCAATAGTTTTTCATCCCCTTTGAGTAAAAGCCAACGTTCTTATAAGGCCTAGGAGATCTAGCTCTTACTGATTAGTGAAACTACATAGTAATACATTTAGATATAAAACATTATAAAGACTATGAAAAACTTATATATAGCAGCATTTCTTTTTCCACTGAGAAATATGAGATGCTTAGTGTGTACAGATTGCTGATTACCTCTTTAGATTCCAGGTATGAGAACAGTTATGACTGAGCACTAAGAACAGCCTTTGGCATAAGCAACCATAGATTCCCTTTCATAAGAGCATTGACATAGTTAATGGAAATGGTAGATCTAGTAAAATGAAAATAGTAGATCTAGGCAAGGCTGAATTGAAGATCTTTAATTCTTTCCCTTGACTTTCTCAGAGTTCAGAGACAGTTTCACTAACAAAACAATTCAATGCCTTAGAAATCAAAGCCGTGTATGATACTGTTTTATTTTGCAAATGAATGAAAGATCCCAACTTTATGTTTCCTAAAACACTGAAAAGAGAATTTAAAAGGTGGTTGGTTATATTTCTTTCCAGAGTCAGATAGTAAATATTACAGATAATTTCCAGCCAACTGACAGGAAGACTTTAAAACTTTAATAGTTTTATGTACTTCCATGTAACTTTTGGCAAAGCAGATTATACTGCTAGGATTTCCAGACAATATACTAAAAACAAAACCACTCTCAATTCCTTGAAAGAAAATAGTTCATACTATTTACCATGGCTACATTCTGAATCTTAAATGCAAATAGTATGGTTATACCGTAGACACTCAAAAATATCTATTGAATGAATTAATAAACAAATAGGTACATGTAAGAGAATTTCTTGCATATTTATTAGTAGAAAGAAAACAAAGAACTAGGACCATCTAGATTTACCTATATTTGGGATAGGAACCTCTCTTCCTCTGGAATTCCTTGCAGTTATATGCATTTAAGTTGTGCTTTAGATCCCATGAAGCAGCATGCGGTAGCAGAAAAAGAAGGCTGGTGGTGGTCAGAGACTACTGAGTTCATATCATGGCATCCTGTTTGTTAGCTGACAAAGTGATCTTACGTGTGTTAGTTCTGTGGTTCCATTTTGCCATCTCTAAAATTAGCCTAACAGGCCAGGCATGGTGGTTCATGCCTGTAATCCCAGTACTTTGGGAGGCTGAGGCAGGTGGATCACAAGTTTAGGCTTTCGAGACCAGCCTGGACAATATAGGGAAACCCCATCTCCACTAAAAATACAAAAAATTTGCCAGGCATGGTGGTAGGCACCTGTAATTCCAGATACACAGGAGGCTGAGGCAGGAGAATCACTTAAACCTAGGAGGTGGAGGTTGCAGTGAGCCGAGATTTTGCCATTGCACATCAGCCCAAGCAACAGTGTGAGACTCCATCTCAAAAAAAAAAAAAAAAAAAAAAAATTAGCCTAACACTACCTGCCTGACAGAAACATAGTAAGGATTAAAGGAAGAAATTTCTGTACAGATTTCATGGTCTTTGCATTTAAGATCTCTCTTATTGAAATATTCTTTCCTCAACACATTGTTTAGCTGTTTCCATCTTTTTTAAATTGTTCCATAGGTTATTGGGATACAGGTGGTATTTGGTTACATGAGTAAGCTCTTTAGTGGTGATTTGTGAGATATTAGTGCACCCATCATCCCAAGCAATATACACTGCATCCTATTTGTAGTCTTTTATTCCTTGCCCCCCCTCCCAGCCTTCCCCTCATTCTCCAAAGTCCACTGTATCATTCTTATGCCTTTGCGTTCTCATAGCTTAGCTCCAATATATCAGTGAGAACATGTTTGGTTTTCCCCTGAGTTACTTCACTTAGAATAATAGTCTCCAATCTCACCTAGCAAATCTACTTATCAATCAACAAGTAGATAAAGAAACTGTTGTGTGTGTGTGTGTGTGTATATATGTATAAAACTGTTGTATATATACAAAGAAACTGTTACATATATATATATATACACACAACAGTTTCTTTATCTACTTGTTGATTGATGGGCATTTGGGTTGGTTCCATGATTTTGCAATTGCAAATTGTACTGCTATAAACATGCATGTGAAAGTATCTTTTTTGTATAATGATTTCATGTTCTCTGGGTAGATATACAGTAGTGCGATTGCTGAATCAAATGGTAGTTCTAATTTTAGTTCTTTAAGAATCTCCACACTGTTTTCCATAGTGGCTATACTAGTTAACATTCTAGCCAGCAGTATAGAAGTGTTCCCTGATCACCCCATCCACACCAAGAGTCTGTTTTTTTTTTTTTTTTTTTTTTATTGTGTCCATTCTTGCAGGAGTCAGAAGGTATTGCATTGTGGTTTTGATTTGCATTTCCCTGATCATTAGTGATGTGGAGCAGTTTTTCATATGTTTGTTGGCCATTAGTATATTTTCTTTTGAAAATTGTCTATTTATGTCTTTAGCCCACTTTTTAATGGGATTGTTTGTGTTTTTCTTACTGAGTTCATTGTAAATTACTGATATACAATGAACTCAAACAAATAGAACTCAAACAAATGAACTCAAACAGTGCTTTGTCAGATGTATAGATTGTGAGGATTTTATCCCACTGTGTGGCTTGTCTGTTTACTCTTCCGACTGTTTCTTTTGCTGTGCAAAAGGCTCTTTAGTTTAATTAAGTCCCAGCTATTTATCTTTGTTTTTATTGCATGTGCTTTGGGGTTCTTGGTCATGAAATCCTTGCCTAAGCTAGTCTCCAGAAGGATTTTTCCAATGTTAACTTCTAGAATTTTTATAGATTCAGGTCTTTGATTTAAGCCCTTAATCAATCTTGAGTTGCTTTTTGTATAGGTGAGAGATGAGGGACCAGTTTCATTCTCCTAAATGTGGCTAGCCAATTATCCCAGCACCATTTGTTGAAAAGGGTGTCCTTTCTGCATTTAATTATTTGGTTTGGTTTCTCGAAGATCAGTTGGCTGTATTGGGGTTTATTTCTGGGTTTGCTATTCTGTTCCATTGGTCTATGTGCCAACTTTTGTACCAGTACCATGCTATTTTGGTGACTATATCCTTATAATACAGTTTGAAATCAGGCAGTGTGATGCCTCCATTTTTGCTCTTTTTGCTTAGTCTTGCTTTGGCTATGTGGGATCTTTTTGGTTCCATATGAATTTTAGAATATTTTTCTTCTAATTCTGTGAAGAAGAATAATGGTGGTATTTTGGTGGGGGTTGAGTTAAATTTGTAGACCGCTTTTGGCAGTCTGGTCATTTTCACAATTTTGATTCTACTCATCCGTAGGCATAAAGTGTTTTTCATTTGTTTGGGTCATCTGTGATTTCTTTCAGCAGCGTTTTGTAGTTTTCTTGCAGAGTTCTTTCACCTCCTTGGTTAGGTATATTTCTAAGTATTTTTATTTTTTTCACAGCTAGTTTAAAAGGAGTTGAGTTCTTGATTTGATTCTCTGCTTGGTCGCTGTTGGTATAGAAGGGCTACTGATTTGTGTACAGTAATCTTGTATCCAGAAACTTTGCTGAATTATTTTATCGGTTCTAGAAGCTTTCTGTTAGGGGTCTTTAGGATTTTCCAGGTAAACAATCATATCATCAACAAACAGTGATAGTTTGACTTCCTCTTCACTGATTTGGATGCTGTTGATTTCTTTTTCTTGTCTGATTGCTCTGGCCAGGAGTTTTAATACTATGTTGAAGAGGAGTGGTGACACTGGACATCCATGTCTTGTTTCAGTTCTCAGAGGGAATGTTTTCAACTTTTCCCCATTCAGTATTACGTTGGCTGTGGGTTTGTCATAGACGGCTTTTATTACATTGAGGTATGTCCCTTGTATGATGATTTTGCTGAGAGTTTTAATCATAAAGGGATGCTGCGTTTTGTCAAACGCTGTTTCTGCATCTATTGAGACGATCATGATTTTTGTTTTTAATTCTGTGTATGTGATGTATCACATTTATTGACTTGCCTATGTTAAACCATCCCTGTAGTCCTGGTGTGAAACCCACTTGATCATGGTGGATTATATTTTGGATACGTTGCTGGATTCAGTTAGCCAGTATTTTGTTAAGGATTTTAGCACCTATATTCACCAGGGATATTGGACCACAGTTTTCTTTTTTGGTTAATGTCCTTTCCTAGTTTTGTTATTAGGGTGATGCTGGCTTCATAGAATGAATTAGGGAAGGTTTGCTCTTTCTTTATCTTGTGGAATATTGTCAAAAGGATTGGTACCACTTCTTCTTTGAATGTCTGGTAGAATTCTGCTGTGAATCCACCTGGTCCTGGACTTATTTGTTGGTGATTTTTAAATTACCATTTCAATCTGGCTGCTTGTTATTGGTCTGTCCAGGGTATCTAATTTTTCCTGACTTAAGCTGGAAAGGTTGTTTTTCCAGGAATTTATCTATCTCTTCTAGATTTTCTAGTTTATATGCATAAAGGTGTTCATAGCAGTCTTGCATAATCTTTTGTATTCCAGTGCTATTAGTTGTAATCATTGTTTCATTTCTCAATGAGGTTATTTGGATTTTCTCTCTTCTTGGTTAAGCTTGTTAATGGTCTATCAATTTTATTTATCTTTTCAAAGAACTAGCTTTTTGTTTCATTTATCTTTCTGTTTATGTTTCAATTTCATTTAGTTCTGCTCTGCTTTTGGTTATTCCGTTCATCATGCTATTTGTTGCCTGTGTATCTTGGGTTTGTTTGTTTTTGCTTTTTAACTTGTATTTTTGTTTTACAGATTCTGTGTGATCTATGCTTTAAAGAGATTCTGTTTTGATAGCTTTCAGGATTTGTTTCAAGATTTAGAGCTCCTTTTAGCAGTTCTTGTAGTGGTAGCTTGGTAGTGGCGAGTTCTCTAAGCATTTGTTTGTCTGGAAATGACTGTAAGTTGCCTTCATATATGATGCTAAGTTTGGCTGGATACAAATTTCCTGGCTGATAATCGTTTTGTTTGAGAAGGCCGAAGATAGGGCCCCAATCCCTTCTAGCTTGCAGTGTTTCTGCTGAAAAATCTGCTGTTAATCTGATAGGTTTTCCTTTATAGTTTACCTGGTGCTTCTGTCTCACAGCTCTTAAGATTCTTTCCTTCTTCTTAACTTTAGATAACCTGACGACAATGTGTCTAGGCAAAGATCTTTTCATGATGAATTTTCCAGGTCTTCTTTGTGCTTCTTGTATTTGTAAGTGTAGGTCTCTAGGAAGGCTGGGGAAGTTTTCCTCAATTACTACCCTAAATATGTTTTCCAAACTTTTAGATTTCTCTTCTTGCTCAGGAACACAAATCATTCTTAGGTTTAGCCATTTAACATAATCCCAGACTTCTTGGAGGCTTTGTTCATATTTTCTTATCATATTTTCTTTGTATTTGTTTGATTGGGTTAATTTGAAGACCTTGTATTTGCGCTCTGAATTTCTTTCTTCTACTTCATTTCCAATTCTGAGACTTTCCAAATCATTTTGTGTTTATATAAGTGTGTCCAGTGTTTCCTGAAGTTTTGATTGTTTTTTTCTTTATGCTATTTCCTTCAATTTTGAAAATAATATTTTTCTCTTCAATTCTTCTATTGTTTTTTGTATTTCCTTGCATTAGGCTTCGCCTTTCTCTGGTGCCTCCCTGATTAGCTTCATAACTAACCTCCTGAATTCTTTTTAGGTATTTCAGGGATTTCTTCTTGGTTTGATCCATTGCTGGTGAGCTAGTGTGATTTTTGGGGGGTGTTAAAGAGCCTTGTTTTGTCACATTACCAGAGCTGGTTTTCTGGTTCCTTCTCATTTGGGTAGGCTCTGTCGGAGGGAAGGTCTAGAGCTGAAGGCTGTTCAGATTCTTTTGTCCCACAGAGTTTTTCCTTGATGTAGTGCTCTCCCCCTTTTCCAATGGATGTGGCTTCCTGAAAGCCAAACTACAGTGACTGTTATCTCTTTTCTGGATCTAGCCACTCAGCAAGTCTACCAGTATCTGGGCTGGCATTAGGGGTTGTCTTCACAAAGTCCTGTGATGTGAACCATCCATCTATGGATCTCTCAGCCATTAATACCAGCACCTGTTTTGGTGCAAGTTGCTGGAGTGTGAAATGGACTTCATGAGGGTTCTTAGCTTTGGTGGATTAATGATTTATTTTTGTGTTGATTGGCCTCCTGGCAGGAGGTGGCACCTTCCAGAAAGCATCAACTGTGGTAGTATGGAGAGGAACCAGTGGTGGGTGGGGCCCTAGAACTCCCAAGAGTATATGCTTTTTGTCTACAGCTAATATGGAGGGTAGGGAAGGCCCATCAGGTGCAGACTGGGCTAGGCATGTCTGAGCTCAGACTCTCCTTGGGCGAGTCTTGCTGTGGCTGCTGTAGGGGATGAGGGTGAGGTTCTCAGGTCAATGCAGTTGTGTACCTAGGAGGATTATGGGTGCCTCTGTTGAGTCAGGCAGGTTGTCAGGGAAGTGGGGGAAAGCTGGCAGTCGCAGGCCTCACCCAGCTCCCATGCAATTGGAAGGGTTGGTCGCACTCCCACGCAATTGGGAGGGCTGGACACACTCCCACTGTGCCTCCACCTAACAGCACAGAGACTGTTTCCAGGAAGTGGGCAAGCAGGGCTTGAGAACTTACTCCAGGCTACCCACCTCCCAGCTGTGAAAGAAAAGGGCTTTGGTTCTTCCCCTGCCTGTGGAATCTGTATGCCAGATGATTCGTGCCCTCTCAGGAGTTCTAACCCGGAGGCTTCTCATCTGATTCAAATTGTTACAAAGTTCAGCTGGAGACATCCTTCTCCCTGTGGCATTTTCCCTGCATCTCTGGCTGCCCTTCTGAAGAATCCCTAGGGTGCCAGGCAGGAATGGCCTGCTTGGGGACCCAGAGAGCTCCCAGGGCCTTTCTTGCTGCTTCCTCTATCCCTGTATTTTGCTTGGCTCTCTAAATTGACTTAGCTCCAAGTAAGGTCAGAAACTTCTCCTGCAAACTAGACCTTCAGTTTCCCCAATGGGGGTGTATGTTTGGGAGTGGAGGATCTCCCTTTTCCACTTTTGCAGTTTGGGCACTCACAGTATTTGGGGTGTCCCCAGGTCCTGCAGGAACAGTCTGCTTCCTTCAGAGGGTCTGGGAGTCCTCTTGGGATTCGTGATTCCTGGTTTGTTCCTGAAGTTATTCCAGAGCTAAAATTCATAATACGAGCCTCTGCACACTGCTCCGTCTATCTGTCTATCCAAGTCAGAGCTGCAATGTAGTCCTGCCTCCTGTCCTCCATGATGATCTTTGGTCAAACAGCTGTTTCTTTCAGGTTTTGACACAGATATTTCCTCCTAAGAGATACATGTACCTATCTCTCAGGGTCCTCCTCTTTACTTCTATCACATCACTTTTTTAACATTTTCTTCATAGCATTTACTGTTACCTGAAATTACATTCAGATGCCATATAATGACGATGCAGTCATCAATGGGCTGCATGTATGACAGTGGTCCCATAAGATTATAATACAGTATTTTTACTGTACCTTTCCTATGTTTAAATACATAAATACTTAGCATTGTGTTATAGTTGCCTACAATATTTGGTACAGTAACATGCTGTAAGGTTTGTAGCCTAGGAGCCATAGGCTATACCATATAGGTATATAGGTAGGATATACCCTCTAGGTTCATGTAAGTACACTATGATGTCAGAAAAAGATGAAATCACCTAACAATGCATTTCTCAGACTGTATACTTGTTGTTAAGTGACATATGACTGAATGTTGTTTCCTTGATTATGATCTGTCTCTTTTACTAGAATGTAACCTATTTGAAAGCAGGAACCTTGTTTACCTAGTTCACTGCTTCATCCCCAGCCATGAAAAGTGAATGTGCTGAATGAATGAATAATAACTTCTAGCTCACAGATGCCATTCAATAACTGTCAGTTTACCCTCTTTTCCTAGGGCATGGCCAATATTTAAAATAGTTCAGAGCATATAGCAAGTGATCAATATTTATTGATAGTGATCATTGATTGTTGATATTTATTGCTACGAAAAACACAGGAAAAATGTCTGTACTGCAAGAACTTCTAGATTCATTCCTGAAAACATGTCCTTTAGTATATTTACTTTGATTTGCACAAACCTATACATGTGACTATTTTTGCTTCCAAAATATGTTCTCATCTGAATGTGAACCCATATGGCACTTCCAACCACCAACTCTATATAAAATCTGGAGATTAGAGAAAAGAAAAGTAATGTGTTCAATTAAAAACTCACCTCAGATTGGTTAGTTTTCTTCTTTGTCTTTGTTTATCATGTCTTAAGACTGATGACTAGTTTCAAAAAGGCTTTTATTTTACTTTTTGTGAAGGGCAGTAGTCAGAAAAAAGGGAATTGATCCTGGACTTGAAGAAATAGCCCCAGAGGTTAGAGAGACAGTTGTTAACCTGCACTGCCTCTTCCCAGCCTCTTCACAGATAACAAGAGCTTTCAGAACAAGAAACTTGTATGTTCTTTGCAGCTCAAATAAAATTAAAAAGCTGAGCATCAGTTGACAAAAAAATCAAAAATAATTGGGAGTTGATAGGAAAATAAACTCTCATTTATTAAAATTTAGCTTATTCTACAACACCAGATTTCAAAAGATACCAAATCCTGTTGCTCCACAATTCAATTTGTCCTACAGTAAGAAACTTTAATTTATAAATTACTATAAGTCATTTCACTGCATACAAGTGTTTTGTTTACATCCAATAGTACAAAGAACTTGTGGTATTTCTTTTAAAAATTACAGTAAATATTCTTTATAAAGTAGATAACTAATGTCCACATAAAGAACAAGAAATAATGGAAAGCTCAAACATGGCTAATCATAATGAAGGTGGAATTAATCCAATATAAAATTTTTTGGACAGGTCTTTGCTTTACATGATCATTTACTCTCCAGCCAAAATTACATTTAGTCCTTTAATTTTTTCATCTATCCAAATAAACCTGAGGTTAATTGTTTTCCAACTCTATGAGTCCTGAATTGCACACATTCAAAAAATTTACCCATAAATGTATTTCAAATTTACTGTCTTTTCAAAGAGGATTAGTTTTTAGTTGTATAAAACTATTTTAGAACATGAATTGCCATTTCCTGGGAGGGGCCTGTGTAGAAACCTAGGAAACCACCAAACCATGGCAGGTTCACAAGCACATCGCCCCTGGGGTAGATTTCCTTATACTGAATCCTGGTTCTGCCATTTACTAGCTGTGTGACTGGAAAAGTTATTTCATTATTTAGTTCTTCAATATCTTCATCTGTAAAACAGGTATAATATGGAATTATAGCAACTTTACATGATCATCTGTAATAGTCGCTGTGAGGATTAAATTACTTAATCATGGAAACCTCATAGAAGAGTATCTGCCATGTAGTAAAATTCAGTAGTATTTTACTTGTATTTAATGATAACAAAGGCTTTTTTTGGGTCTGGAACCAGCGTAATAAAAGGTAATGAAAGAAAGAAACTCAGTCCTAATCCTTCTTTCTTCAGTGATTGCTAAGCTGATATAATATGAGCATAGAGATCCTGTTGGTCATTATTCCTGACTGGATGGAAAAATCTGCCCATAGTAGGGGAGAAAAAACCAACAGGCAAAGAGAAATAAAGACAAGGAAAAACATTCGGAGGGCCAGTTCTAACCCTAAGGCTCTAGGAAGGGCTTAGAATTTTATAGCTGTTTCTCTGATTCCCCAGTAAATTCCTTTTCATTTTATTTTGTTTGTATTTAAGCTGGGGTTATTTTTCTGTTACTTAGAAGTAACACGTCTTCGCTGGAACATGGGACTGAGTTAGTGACACGTGGATGAAAAAGGCAGAAAGATCACACACTTACTTAAGGCTTTTCAGGCTCTTGGACCTCAGTCTTACTCCAGAGTCCATTTCACCAGGCCCTTTCCTGAGGACCTTTGACATTGGGAGGGACTGAAAGATGGCATAGGATGAACTCAGGAAAGTGAAGTGGGAAGGAAAGAAACCATAGAAAAAGAAACAGATTGTCTACGGCTCTGGGATGAATAATTTTCCCCACAAAGTGGGACTTCAGAATTCTAACAATAATTCCAAATAGGAGACTCCACAATATTTAGAACACAGAAAAATCATTTAAATAAAGGTAGACCCACACAGGGACTATTTTGGATTCTTACGTATATATAAAACCAACTATTTACTAAGAAGGATGGCATATTAATCATTTTAAATGCCCTGAGAGGAAAATTTAAGATTCTGGTGACAGTTGCAATCTACTCTTTTATAACAAAGTTCAAGACTTATGGCTGAGATTATTCTTTTATTCTTGCAGGACTTTGAATCACATAATTTAATGATATGTAGCACTATCTGAGGCCAATGCCTAAAAATATCAGAATTCTCAACTGATAAGCCAAAAAACAAAAAGTACATGAACTAATAAGGAAAAGTTGAGAATGAGTAAGTTCACATATTATAAAGTATATAACATCTTGAAGGTGAGCGAAATGTCCAGTTCTCACAATGTGGCAGCAAAAGAGAGCAGAAATGCCTGCTGTCTAAGCTACCAACTGGTATCTAATATCAATTCTAATTACAATAAATACTTAAAAAAGATATCAAAGTAGGAATCCATGAATCAGTTTCCCCAAAATCTATCTATCGCTCACTTAAAAAGCAACTACGAATTCTTCCCTCTTCATCCAAGCTCTTTGGTGGTACCCTTCTATGGTGACTGGACTTGGCTATGTGATTTACTTTGTCCAATGAAACAGTGGCAAACATAAAACAAGCAGCAACTTGAAAACTACTTGTATATTGTGGTTTGCTCTTTCTTAATCCTCTTGGAACCCCTGACAAGGCCACCACGTTAAAATTTCCAGCCTAGCAAGGTGGACACATATAGTCCAGACATCCTAACAACCCCAGTCAATAGCTGGTCACACTCCTTTGTTTTGACATGCAAACTTGCTTAGCTGAACTTGTAGGTATAACCGAGACCAGCAGAAAATCACACAGTTCAGCCTGTCCAAATTTCTGACCAACAGAGCTATGAACTAAATAAATAGTTGTTTTATTTATTTATATAATACAGTATTTGTATAAATATTGTACCATTTATAATTGTTTTAACTATAATGATTATTGATATTCAGTTTGTAATTACAAATTTGTCGTTATTCACTTTATGTTGTGATCTTTAAGAGTAAAAACAAGATACTGATTATGAATGTAAAATTCTATAGAATTGCTTAGTAAGGATAATAAACTACTATACCAAATCATGTGTGAGTAAATTAGTGCAAATTAAATCATGTTTTTGAGAAGCACAAGAACTATTTAAGTATAAGATTTCTCTATTTTTAATTGGCAAGGTGGATAACATAAATGAAAAAATGTACACTCACAGATAAGTGAGTTGACTGTATTTGCTTTCAGGGTTGGACAGTACTTTTGTTAGGTGGCATCCAATAATGGTCTTGCTTATTATGTGGATAAAAAAGCATCCCTTCCTTGACATCAGCCAAAAAAAAAAAAAAAAGGAAAAAAATCACAATCACATCAAGCAATATAATGTAATTATGAAAACAAATGAGAACAAAATAAATGCTAGCATTTAGTATTTTTTGATATGCCTAGATTTGGAAAAATCTAGGTAAAACTTTAGGTATGATAGTCCAAAATTTAAAAAGCATCAATATAACATCAAACATTAAATTCAAAGTAAACCTCAGTGACTCAGAGCTCCAACATATCTTCAGAGAGCAGCTGTGGAACTGACTGCCTGAAGAATTTATCAATATAATTACAAGACAAAGGATTCTGTTTTGAACAGGATAAATGGCAAAAGAGAAATGAGCCCCAGCTGCAACTGCTGATGCTGCAATGAGCAATTCTTTCTACCTTTAGTCTTGATTTCTTTTCATGTCTTAATTTTTCTATACATATTAATATGCGATATTTTAATTTTAAAAAGCATCAGACAGACATTCACTGGTGAGGTTTGTCAAATGTTTTATATCACTGTAAATTACCACCACTATAATTCGAATTATTGAAAATACAAAGTCGAGAATCTTCTTTTTACGGCTGGCATACACACACACACACACACACATGCACACATGGGCACGCACATAAAAATATATTTCTACAAAATGTTTATTTAGAACACTACATTGTTCATTAGGACATTACTTGTTTTTAAATGTTGTTTCTAAATAATAAATATATAGACATTTCTAAATAAATATTCCAACATATTTACATAAAAGGAATACATATTAAAAGCATTAATACAAATATTAATAAGTATATTAATACAAATAAATAATTTCAAAAAGCATAAATAAAAAGCATTAATAATATAAATATTGCAAAAATTGAATAAATTGACAAGGGTTGGTCACGTTAGTGACCAAACATGGTCACTTGGATTCATGAAGTGAATATAATCTAGTAAATACATATAATCTAGTAAAAATACAGCTATAGAAAGTCTACACATTGGTTGATCTAAATCTTAACTCTCTTCTAATCCATAGCCTCCCACCTCTTTTTCTTTTAGGAAGGCATTCTAATAGAAAAATATATTGGCCTTTGAGCATTAAGGTAGTTGAATCTCAGATAAAGGAATAGAAAATAAGTATTGCATAGAGTGTCACTAGACTAAAATTTAGCAGACTTAAATTTGATTAGCATTTTGTATTTAAATAACATAAAATTATTCTAGTTTGGTCCCCCTGGACACAGTTATTCATATTCATTCATTCAGTCAGTCACAAGTTCTTTCTTGAACATTTTCTATGTTTATATGCTGGATATTTGTGAATATGACAGACACAGTCCTTGGATTCATGAAGCTGATAGTCTAGTAAGAAATACAGGTAAGTAAGTTAGTAACTTGAATGGTGTGATGATGTCTACAAGTACAGAAAAAAATTCAGTTATGAGAAGGACAGCAATGTCATGAAAAGCTTCCTGACTTTATATACCCCTTTATATCTTATCTTTTCATTGTATATTGTTATGCATACTGCTATAGTAAACTGCTACAAGCAAATGAAGAGCTTCAGGTACTTGAGAAATAACCACTGATTGGTACAGTTATTATATTTTTATGGGAGCCATAAGAGAACATAGAGTAAATAAAACCACACATACATACTTGTATTTATTCCATTAAAATGTTTCTGGTTGTTATAAAAATGGCATATTGCTATATTAGATGTGTCAGTGGATATTGCTCTTGCTCATACCTCCTTATCATGAGAGCAGCTAGAATGGTTTCTAAATGAAGTTGAAACAACATGAGAATTACATTCTTAACGTAACCTATTCTGCTATATTGGCCATACCTAACTGAACCACTAATTGGCATCTGAGTCACAGGAAAATATTTATGGGTTATATTGAGTGAGTCCCAGTATAGCTCAGATAGAAGCCTATTGTGTGTGTTGTGAGTGGGAATAGGAGTAGACCAATTAGAACCTCTGGGCCTTTGAGTGTGGGGAAGGAAACAGAAGACCAAAAAGAAGGTAGATATTTTGAACTCAAGTTTCATCCCAAGTCTCACTTCTTCATGAGGCTTTGCTATACATTCTAATGCTATAAGTTCTGAGATCCACCAGGGAGAGACTATATAGATGGAAGCAAAATATCCTCACCTAACTTACCGTTTCTCTATTCTCAACGACTTCCCTTATTTATTCCTTGCATTGTTAAAACACTCAACTAACTTAATTCTAAATAATGCACCGTATGTAACATTTATTTTAGAACATCAAATGGAAACATCACTGTTTTGGGAAGACAAGGTAATTAACCGTAATAATTAGCAAGTATACAAAAAAGTAACCAAAACCTGTGTCTTCTCAAGTTAAAGAAGGAACTTAAATTTTAAATAATGTAAAAAGCCATTTTAAAACATTCCTGCAGACGGCGACAATAAACGATTTAATTATCTAACACTAACAGCATACAAAAATTATGATACAAGTTAATAAAACTATTTGGCGTATTGCCTCAGACATATTAAATAAATTATGCATAACCCTTGCACTGTGTGCAATTAACAGCCATCAGAGAATTTTCATATTTATTTTCCTTTCTCATTTGATCTAACAGATTCACCTTAATAGGTTCACACAGCATGTTAATGGCAGAGTCAGGACTTCAATCCAGGTATTATTACTCTAGCTCAAGTGTTCTGTATTTATAGCTGTCTTACTATTTTAGACAAACACAGACTATCAAAATTTAGTGTGTAGAGAAAGTTGGTTTGTTTTTATTTTATTCAATGTATTTCTCCTTTATTTATTAGAGAAAAGTTATTTCGATAATTAAAAAATAGTTATCAATTAGAACATTGTAAAGGTCTTAATCTTGGTTAATTTACCCTTATCAAACATTAAGCCAAAATTACAAAACCCTTAAAAAATATGAAGGCCAAATTTGATTAGAATTTTCTTCTTAGACGCCTGCTAATTATTTCTCATAATAAGCTAGCTTTCCTCCAAAAACTCCACCATTATTTCAATTTGATGAGAATTTGATCCCTATGAAAGAAAACTGGGCTAGGAAAATAACAAAATTAAATTAATCATCTGACATTGTAATGATAAACATTTTACTCAGAATTTACTAAAAAAAAATAGCAGAGTATATCTAGAGATTCAGATTACATGTGAACAAATTTACGATCTTACAAATTGCATTATTTGCATTTTGAGACTAAGAAAATCTCATTCGATAATCAGTAATTCACAGAATTTTTCACATGTTAATAAAGAGGAAAAATTAACACAAGGAAAGATCCAGTATAATACCAAACATTATAAAACAGAAAAGACTCATAGTAACTTTCTAGCTACACAGAATTCAAACATCAAAAGCTAGGTGTCAAGTTGCATTATATGTAACTCAAAACTATTTGGAGATTTGGAAAAACTTCCAAATTGAGTTCTTTTCAGAAAGCTAAAATCCATAACCTATTTTAAAAATTTAGCTTCTATGTCACTCACATTACATAACAAATATAATCACTTTGCTTTCATTCCTTATCAAGTAACCTGCTCCACAGCACAGCTGTCAGAGAATGGCAGGCTGCATATCATATATACAGACAACTATCATATACATACACACACACACACACACACACATATATATACATACACATACATAACATATATATACACATATATAACATATATACATATATATAACAAATTCCACATTTTAAAAACTTTATAAATGCCAGGTTTGACCAGCATTCCAATTGAAAGAGAAAAAATATGAAGGTTTCTACATATTCTTAATAACAGGGAGTGGAATGCAGCTATGATTATCTGCTTCAAGCTTCTACTAACCACATGTTTTCAAAATGCTCAACGACAAAAATGAGCAAATATATTTGCTTAAACCTAAAAATGTTCAAAGAATGCATGTTTTAAAAACAATGAAAAAATCACTAGCGTCTGTGACATTCTGAAGGTAAGTAAAATATACAAAGTTCCTGTCAGACTAATAACTGGAAAAGATGTCCAAGCCTGCCACCTTGAGGGAAAATTTAGGATAATTCATTTTGAAAACAAAATTGGCATAAAGCCCTTCAACGTTGCCCATTACCGTTACCCCAACTAAAGAACATCACTTTAAAATTTTATGGTACAAGTGAGGAGATAAGCATGGTCTTTCAACTCATATCTTATTATATTCTTCTGTCTTTTCATATCAGTATTCCACATGTATTTAAGTCCAATGTGCCTCCTGAATAAGATATTATTTTAATGGAGAAAGATATTCTTAGAGTCATTGGTATGTGAAGAAAGGATTCCTCTCTTTTCTATCTTTTCTAGTGGTTTCTTTCTCTCTCTTCAGTCTTCCTACTTACTCTGTCCTTCTTTTCCTAGCAATACCCCTAAAGTTCTCATGCACATCATCCCCAGAAATACTTGTGCATGGTGGACAGGCAGTGTGTGGGTATGTGTGGGGGATATGGTTGGAGAGTTGGAGGGAATAGAATATGACATTCTCATATGCTATTAAAATATTAATGACCAATTAGCTTTAATGTGTTACTTTTCCCTGCATTTCAAACAACAAAATTTATTACCAAGACATAGATTTCTAGATGTAGCTAAAAACTAGTGACTTAGATCATCTCCTCCCATGGCTCTCCACATCCCAGGGCCTGTTTATGCCTCTGAAACCTTACAATGTATTTGGCCCAAAGACCCAGTGTATACATTACATGCACACACACACACACACACACACACACACGCACACACGTGCGCACACTTAGAGTGAAGATTCTAAGTCAGGCTAGGTTTCTTCATCTAAATTTGATTCCTTCACTAGACTTTATAGAGTAATAGAGTTGCAAAGAAAATCTAAAAATTACCATAGAACAGTACTTACTGAGAAAGACTGATATGGTACATGTTACAGCTCATAAGACTGCATCTCTCCTCCTGGCTTCAAAACCTTTCAGGCCAAATATTTTAGGGAGGTGCCCCAAACTCTTCATGTTTCTGATGGAGAGCACCCTTCTCTCTGGCTTCTGCATCACTTACAACAGGATCTACAGGAGGGTGGACGGCCTGTGTCACAGAGCCATTCTTCTGGTTTTAACTGAAACCTGCCTACTGTCTCTCAAATAACTATTTTTCTCTCCACACCCACTTATCTGTGGGTCTGTGTGTGGGATATGTGCTTTCCTTGCTCCTCAATGTCTACAGCAGAAGTGTTCTTACTTTCTTCCTAAAAATAGCCTCAGTTCTTTTGATGCACAGGCCATCATGTCATACAAGTTTAGTAGGAATCAGTATAGTGCCCTGGTTAAGAGGGGACCACATTTTCTGTTTGTAAACGGTTTCAATTCCCTATGCCTTATTTTCCTCATCAGTAAAAATGGGGATCATAATAGCATCTGCCTTAGGGCATCTCTATGAGGCTTAAGTAAATTCATGTTCAATATTTAGACTGGTACCTGCCACTTAGCACTTCATAAATGTTGGCCACTGTCACCACCTATTTCTCAAGCATATGGTAAAGTTGTATAATTTGTTTGCATCCCATTATTCTGCCTAAAATGCTTTCTGCAGTGTCTCCACGGGTCTCCATAGGCATAATCTCCAATGTGAATTTCTCCATGAAGTATGTCTTTGTCCCTTCAGCCAGATGTGATTTCTATTCCCATGTAAACACCCTAGCTCTATATTCCTCCTCAGTGATAATTATATTGTACTTTGCATTGGTTCGCTCCCTATTCGGTGAGTTCATCTTGTCTGGAATAGATCATTTTTGTGTTTCTTGATACCATTTTTTTCACACAAGGTACCCTCAAGTAGTCATTGCATGTAATTACAAATACTATGACAGACTTTGTTAAGGACCATATTAGAAGTTGATATGGTTTGGCTGTGTCCCCACCCAAATTTTATCTTGAACTGTAGCTACCATTATTCCCAGGTGTTGTGGAAAGGACCCAATGGGAGGTAACTGAATCATGGGGGCAGGTCTTTCCCATACTGTTCTCCTGGTAGTAAATAAGTCTCAAAAGAGCTGATTGTTTTGTATGTGGGAGTTGTCCTGGATAAGCTCTTTGCCTGCCACCATGTAAAATGTGACTTTGCTCCTCCTTCACCTTCTGCCATGATTGTGAGGCCTCCCCAGCCATGTGGAACTATGAGTCAATTAAACCTCTTTCCTTTATAAATTACCCAGTCTTGGGTATGTCTTTATTAGCAGCATGAGAATGGACTAATACAGAAGTCTATATTCCAAAAATTTACTCTTCCCACAAAACTATTCGCAAGAACTCTCCCTTTTAGTTTCTCAAAACCAAAAGTAACACCCACAACTTCCTTATCTAATAAACAGAAAGACTACACATAATACAGGCTAACTACAATCAAGACAAGGTTCCTAGGCAGGACATGGCAGAGGAGGCTTTATTATATTAGCTTTCCAGTAGATTGACTCATTTAAAAAGGGAAAAACATCCTTTGGAAACACTGAAAAGTAAACAAAGGAAGGCAGAGACTGGATGGACTTAGTTGAAAGATCTCATTTGGTGAGATCCATGTTTATATGGCTTTTCCCCAGAGGGCACACCCTAGTTACAAACACGCAATATGATTGGTTTGAGGTGTGAGACAACAAAATTTAGGACTGCTAGGGTGGCTATAAGTTAGAAGAAATCTCAGAAAAGAGGGAGTCACAGAAGAAGGGAATTCCAAAATCTGTGTACAAGTCCTGGGCTGACCTCTGAGCTGCATATGATGAAAGAAACTCTAAGATGCCCAGTGGAAAGTAAGAGCTGGAAGTCTGCAAACACAGAGTAGGGATCACTTTCTTTTTTAACCACAAGACCCAAACTCTGGGGTTTGAACCTTGCCAAGTTAGATGTGTTTGGTAAATTCTCTGAGCTTTCCACAGACCTAGCCTAACAAAGAAATTCAAGCCTTCACAAGTTTAAAATGATCAGCCAGTAATTTAACTGCTTTCTATTATTATTAGAATAAAAGGAAAATTATACAGATACCCAGGCTAGTTATAAGCACACATCACGGGTATTTAAAAAGATTTGGTTCTATTTTAAAATCACTAATAAAGCTTGGGATTAGGTAGGTGGTAGACAGGGGAAAATGGCTAGCAGGACAGTGTGAGGGAAATAAAAATCTTCTAACACTCAGTTTAAGATAAGAAAATGTGTTAAGTAGACACATTATAAAATATTATCAAACATGAATTTATTCACAAATGAAATAAAAGCATGCTATTTGAATAAACTTTTTTATAAAGAATAAGTTGACTGAAAAAGCAGTTTTAAATGACATTAACTCACAAATGAGTTTTGGAAATCAAGTAAACATTTCCATTTTAGAGAACAGTATCTTCTAATAAAATACATAACTTCAAAGCATATAAAACATATATTCATACATTCTTAAAAATAAGAGATTGTTATTCCACCCAGAATTTTTCAATAATTGAAAGTATGTCATGTTTAACCAAAATTTGCTTTCAAATAGGAGTGTCTTTTGAGAAACTAAGTATTAATTTTCAAACAACTATTTCTCCATTTGGTAACTGGAGTCATTAAAACAAAGGTCTTTATTTCAATGCATATTAATATGGCTGAAGGCTCCAGACCTGAGTTATTTTGTCTTTTACTTCCTTAAATTCATATTTACAAAATATATCAATTTGAGGTATGATGACAAAAACAGAAACGAAAGACACAATGGAAGAGAAGAGTCTATCTCCCTGTGGAAGAGGCAAAATAAGTGTAGACTTCATTTTTCTGACCTATAAAACTAGAAAGTATAATCACATTATTTGTGACAATTTTTCTTTCTAAAATGCCATGAATTTCAAGGTAGAATTCATGCCTTTCTCCACCATATCAAGAGAGTTAAGAATATGAATTTTGGAGTCAGACTGCCTGGTTATGAATCCCAGCTCAGCCAGTTATTTTGTAATCTTGGGAAAAATACTTCATGTCTCTTTACTAAGTTTCCCCACGTGTACAGTACTGATCTCATAGAGTTGTTATGAGAATAATATAAGTAAATCACTTTGAAACAGAGGCTGATACAATGTTACATGAGTTTTCAAATGAGACATCATCACTCATTATTTGTGGGAAAAGATTCTGACTATGTGATATGAATGAAGTATGCCATATAAAAAGATCCTGACTATATTCTATGGGAAGATATATTAGGTTAAATCACCTAATACATGATTACAAAACACAAAAATGAGGGTTTTTTTTTTTTTACATTTACCTTAGCTTCATATAATCCAGGAAGCATTTGAATAACATTATGATAAATAGATATAAATGATATAAATCTTTGTGGTTAAAAACAATAAAACACTATAAAAGAGTTTAATTCAGACTAATAGTAGTTTAATTATAACACTTGAAAATGTAGCGCAGTTATCTCCACCTAGTGGACACCACATTAAATATTTTTACAGATAGTGCTCAGCCATTTTTATCACTGGGGGAAAACTTTTCAAATGGAAGTACATTACTTTTACTAATACAGAGGGATAAAAATAGAAAATAAGTTAAAGGCTATATTGCCAGTGCTCCAAAATATCATAGCTAAAATACCTTTTAATAACTTGTATATCTCAAATGTGTATCTAAAGAGTTAAATAGTAGTTTTGGTTTAGAAACTTAAAACATACCAAAGATAGCATGCAAGTCACCAGAAATACTTGACCATGACTCAGCAATTAATTTTTAAAAATTACCTGTAACAAAACTAAGAATTTAAAAATCACAGAGCTTTAAAGATGTCAGACATCTTTAAAAGGCATTTTACCTACTTGTTATCCAACTCTTCTGAAGCATCTTTGATAAATAGAAATCTTATATACAATGAATAAGACCCTTACATTTTTCTGGGTTTGTTTCTCTAAAAAGACTAAACAATTAGAAAATGTATGCTTTTCATGATCTGGAATCTAATTGTTGACCTCTGATTTACACTTCAAGCAATACAAAATTAAGTCCAATCTTTCAAATAATTATTCTTTAGGAGAGCTTATCAGGTTTTAGAATCTCTTCTCATCCAAATTAAACATCCCACACAACTTCAGCCATTTATCTTACAACAAAATTATAAGGAGTTTTCATGTTGTTCATGCTCCTTTTAACAGTTTGTAGCATTTTAAAAAATGACTAATCCAGTACAAAAATAACATGCCATGAATGGTCTGGATAATGCAGACAGCAAACATAGATTATCACCTCTCTCTCCATATTTTACTTCAATTAAAAAATAATAAAAAGTTTAAAAAAATTTTTCATAATGAGGCAGAATATGATAGAAATTCACAGGCTTGGGAGTCATATCAATCTATGTTCATTTGGTGACAGTGTAGAATTTGGGCAAGTCACCTGATCTGCCTGACATTTAGTTTCTTCAGAAGTGAAATAGAAATCAACATCTACCTCATAAAAATATAAATGAAGCATCAAATGAGACAATATTTGCAAATGAGCTAGTATAATGCCTAAAACACTATAAGTGTTCAATGAATGATAGCAACCTATCATTATTCTTACTTTTCCTCCCTTTCTTTTTCATCTTATATGTGTCATATACACACATATATGATTCAACAAAAGTGAACTGATCAAGTTTCACTGTGAAAAAACAATACATTTAATATTTTTCTTGTTGGAAGCTGGGCACAGTGGCTCATGCCTGTAAATCCCAGCACTCTGGGAGGCCAAGGTGGGAGGATCATTTGAGGTCAGGAGTTTGAGACCAGCCCATACAACATAGTGAGATCCTGTCTCTATTCTTACAAAAAAAAAAAAAAAAAAAAGAAAAGAAGAAATTTTACATATATATATACATACATATATATATATTTGTATATATATTACATACAGATTTTTATATATAAATACATATACAGGTATTTTCTTTTACTTGTTGGAAAAAATACTATTCTTTTGGTTTGATAGTGATAGGTTGAGCTAAAATTTAATTAACATTAAATTCATCAAAAATTTCTCCCTTAAAAAAAGCACAATATATAGATACTATATTGTAACAAAATGTCTTACCCTAGAAATAATTTTCAAATCTCAAATGATTTAGTGTTGGCTCATGGATATATGTCAAAAATATATCTTCATCTGTCTATTTTTGTTATAATTTTCTCAGTTATGCAAGTTTTTGTGTATTGGAAATGTTTGTTGTCAACATTAAACACATAAAAATACCCTATATAAAAGATAACAGCTATTCCTAGAGTAGTAAAATGTAGCCCAACTAAAAAAAAACAAAGTATTTGTAATTAGTTGAAATTTCTTTTTGCTTTAAAGTCTTTAACCTGTTATTGGTTGAAGTTACTGATTTTTCTTATTTTAAATAAAAAGCAATTATTTTGAAATTATACCATATTAAAGAAACTCACCCTTTAAAGTCTTATAATCTGTTACTGGTTGAAGGTTATTTTTCTTATTTTAAATAAACATTAATTATGTTGAAATCATACCCTATCAAAGAAACAACATATTTACAAGTAAATAAATGTATAAGCATTAAATGCTAGCAGGGATGCCTAATCTTTTGGCTTCCCTGAGCCACAATAGAAGAAGAATTGTCTTGGGCCACACATAAAATAAACTAACACTAATGATAGCTGATGAGCAAACAAAAAACAAACAAAAATCACAAAAAAAACTCACTATAAAAAGTTTACAAATTTGTGTTGGGCTGCATTCAAAGCTGTCCTGGGCTATATACAGCCTGTGGGCTGAACAAGCTTGCACTAAAGCAAAAAAAAAATTTTTAACACTGGGTCAGAAAATTACACAGAAAAATGTTTAGGATGACTCTGACTATGAAACATGATTTACTTCCTAAAATTAGCTACAGTTATATAGGATATTTTTTCTACTCACTTCACTTTATATGAAAACTTCATTCAGTATATATTTACTCAATATTTATCATATGATATACTTATAAATATTATGAATATATGGCAGGGATGAATCATTTTTAAAATAAGGTTATACACGTAACAACCAGATACTGACTAGAGTTAGGACAAATACTATCCTCATTTGAAATAAGGGACTAAAGACTAAACCACTTGCCAAGTATGAAAATCTTAACCCCCATGTTAAATGTTTTTTCTATAAGCCCATGGTTCCTAAGTCATACTAAAATTTCCATTAAAAAATTTTTCATATTTATATCACAATTCTTACTTGCTTCACTTTTTAATGAAATTCCAGTTACTTCAAAGATAATAAATTATTGCTAACCTAATAAACACAAAATTTATTTCTTCATATGAATAAATATATTTTTTTAAAGTGAGTCCAAAATAACAGTCCACTATTTAGGTGGTACAAATAAAAACTGTAGATCCCTTCTCCTCTCCTCTCTTCCAACAATTCTAAGGAAAATAATATCAAGCCAATTGGCAATTAAGTTCAAACTAGAAATACATTTCATTAAACTACTTATTTATGAGAAATAAATTACATTAGGCTATTTACATTAAGGTATTTTATGACTGGCTATGCACATTTCAGAAATAACTCTAAGAAGACAAAGAAAAGGTCAGTTAAAATAATTTATCTTGCCAAAATGAGATACTATATTTAAACTGAGAGAGACTGTATTTCCAAACATTTAAATACATAGTCAGATGCAGTTCAAAAGATTTCTGACTAGCCACTAATGGAAAACATAAATGTAACAAAATACACAGCACACTTGAATCTTACCAATGCTACCTAAAGATAATATATGTTTAGAATTTCACAGAAATACACCAAAATAATAAACACAAAATTCAAAAAGTAACACAAAATAATCCTATCCTAGCTGTTGTTCCGTAATCTACGAAATAAGGTCAGACCAAATGAATTCTCAACTTTCTTTCTTTTTTTTTTTGATACTGGAATCAAACACTAGTCACCTTTAGCTTTATATTACCTCAAAAGTCATTTATTTTTTAACCTCTCAGTAAAGATACTGAGAGTTATTTAAAAGATATCAGCTAAGATATCTCCTGATCCAACAATCCACTTCTGGGCATTTATCCATAATATTTGAAAGCCATATGTGAAAGAGAAGTCTGCACTCCATGTTCATTGCAGACAAATCACAATAACCAAGTTATTCAATGTAAGTGTCCATCAATGGATGAATGGATAAAGAAAATACGGCATGCATACACACAGATACATAATAAAATACTACTCAGCCTTTAAAAAGGTAGAAATTGTGTAATTTGCAACAATTTGGATGAACTTGGAGGACATTACAGTAAGTGAAATAAGCCAAGCACAAAAAAGACAACCACATGATCTCACTTATTTGTGTAATCTAAAGCAATTAAACTCATAGAAGTAGAGAGAGGAATGATGGTTACTAGAAGCCAGAGGAGTGGGAATGGGGAGATGATAATCAAAAGATACAAAGCCTCAACTAGGTAGAAGAAGTATGTTTGATTTTTTTAGAACTATTACACAACATGGTGAATACAGCTAATAATCAATACTGTTGAGAGTAAATTTCAAATGTTTTCATCACAAAATATGTCAAATATTTTAGGTGATGGATAGGTTAATTAGCTTTATTTAACCATCCCACATTACATTCAGAAATTGTAACACCACTTTGTACCTCCTAAGTTTATACAACTATAATTTGTTGATATATAATTAAAAAATGTAAAAAGATAGTCTCCTAACAATCATATGAGGATTATCCTAAAATGTCCTTTAAAAGTATCCAATGAAAAGACATGTCTACTCAGAACCTGTGAATACGAACTTACTTGGAACATGGGTCTTTGTACACTTAATTAAGGATCTCCACACACAATCATCCTAGATCAAGGTGGGCCCTCAATTCAAAGACAACCTTTAAAAGGTAATAAAGAAAAGACAGAGAGAAAGGCCATGTGAACACAGAGGCAGAGACTGGAGTGAAGACTGCCATCTGCAATCCTTGGACAAGATTTGTCCATAAGCCAAGTAACTCCAAGAATTGCAGACAGCCACAGATATTAGGAGAGAGACATGAAATGGATTATTCCTTAGAGCCTCCAGAAGAAACCAACACTGCTGACACTTTGATTTCAGACTTCTGGCCTCCAGACCGTGAGGAAAATTGTTGTAAGCAACCAAGTTTGTGGTCATTTGTTATGGGAGCCATGGGAAGCTAATACAATATGTATTTCAGAAAGAAAATCCCCCTTTTAAAGGTATTATCAACACCATTTGTCTTTGGCCATCATACATTTCATATTAGGAATTAGTGAAAGAGCGTCATCATTTCTAGATTTTAAACAATAACCAACAATTTGATGCCTAGATAGACATATATGAGTTTCTATTATTTACCTATCTATGCATGTCTATTTTGACTTAGATTTCAAATTATATTTACTGAAATGTTAAGCAACTTTTCAATCAAGATAATCACCTGACAATTTGTTAAATATCTGCTAATACTTTGTTATTAGGTTGGTGCAAAAGTAATTGTGGTTTTTGCCATTACTTTCAATGGGAAAAACCACAATTACTTTTGCACCAACCTAATATTTCTCTCTGGAGACAATCAATTAGTTCCAGTAATATGAAGCATACCCAGTTTTAATAAACTTGTACATATAAAACATTCCCAAGCTTTTTGAGGGGCCATCATTATCAGAGAGATATGAGATAACTGAAAATAATTTTATTTTCCCATTATTCAGGCTTTTCAAGCAGGTCTTAAGCTCTCTCAGTGCTCCGCCACTTAATTTCTTATATATGTTTAAAACATATATAAAAATATCTAATGTAACCACCGTTGTACCAGAAAGAAAGTTTATAATTTCTATCTATTCAGTTGTTCATTGCAGAAATGGTCTAATTATTAAGTCCACTTTTACAGTTCAAAATATCACTGACATTACCACATAAACCTTTGAATGTCCTGACTATTTGGCCACTGAAAAGTCTTGTTCAGAAAGATGTAAAAAGTTATGAAATTAACAATTGCATAGCAACTCAGTTCACAAACGAGTCTGGATGTGGGAGGCAGAGGTACATTAAGCCTATAAATGACATAAGGTAAAATAAAGTAGCGAAATTCCAGCAGTTTCTGAGGAACGATAACAATGAACAAACATATGAAAAACATTAAATTCCAAAAAATTGACTTTGATTTCAATGAGTCAGCTATACTCCAACCAGCAAATATATAGGTTGGAACTAACAAATATTTCATAATTTCATATCTTTGAAAAACTCTTTTCCACACATAGAATGTATAATGTCTATTGTCTGCTAGCAAGTATTTATGAGCATAAGTGAACTTCCAAACTAAAAACACAGAGACTAAGGTAACCACAAAAAAGAGAATTCTACGTTTCCAAACTAAGGAAAGAAAAGTCTTAATTTTGCTAAGGGACAGGAGATGAGGAAAGGAAAAAAAGAGAGTAAATGAAAAAAAGTAGAATAGTTGAGGAAAATGAAGACAGGCTTCATGACTACTCCGATCGCCAATAACAATTCCACCATTAACTACTACAAAAGCACAAAAGAGAAATCCCAGAAGGATGTATGGCCAAGTCAGACGGAAAAGCATACTCAAGTTTTTGAAGGACATAGAATAAGCCAAAAGAAACTGAAGAATTTTTCGGAATTCTGCAAATGGTCCTTTAATAGGTGGAAGTCTGTTTTCTTTCTTTTGTAGCTCAGTTTTCCAAGCCTCAGTTAACTTTTGTGCAATGACATTTCCTGCACAGAAGACAGCCCAGATGATATTTGTCTGCCGAAACATGAAGCCACAAAATCCAAGCAAGGCTGAAGTTTTATGATTTCCATAAAGACACATCAAATACGCAAAAAGAGTGAAAAACATAGATCCTACTTCTGTATAATAAAGGAAGTTAAAAAAATAAAGTGTTGGAAATACTGCTAGCGTTAATGTTGACAAGACTCTCTGGATACTTGAGGCAGCCTTGGAGGAAGAAAAAACACAGATAAAATTATTTTCATGATTTAAAAAAATGCTATTTCTGCTTACCTAATGAAAAGACTTATTTAAAAACTATTCAAACCTCATTTAAATAAAATTAATCAATATGAATCTTATCTCTGGCTTTACAAAAACACAACATACATTTATAAGAACACTTCCTGGTACTTTTTATTTACACCTATCAGTTTGGAGACCATGTGTATGCCAAAGCTTCCACAGCTTAACACAGTTTGAATCAGGCAATGATTAGTTAAGAAGTTATTGAGTGCAAGACACTAACTAAGTTCTATGGGGACTATGGAGATAAACAGGACACAATGCTGGTGGCTCCATTTCCCTGAGCTTACGTTTTAGTGCCTTCAACAAGGATTCACTTAGCCATAATCACCATTTTCCTTGAAAGATATCCTTCATAACTCTACACAAGGGAGAATGTAAACATGCATATGGTATTTATACTACCATACCCAGACTTAAATTTTTCATGATGAAATTTTTATGCTGAAATAACAGGTATTTTTCTGGAAATAGTGAGCCAGTCTAAAGTTATATATCTTCTTTTGGCCTTTCTGACATACTATTATTTCAGAATTTGAAACTGTTCATATCTTCTTGCATTGTATCCTCCACTTAATCTAAATCACCAAATCAGACCATGCCATTTCCTTGATTAAAATTAAGGTCTGCCCATTACATGCTGAAGTTCAAAGTCCTCTCTGTGACATATAAGAGCACTCATGACCTACTCCTCTAGCCTTACATCCCTCTAATTTCTAATCTTGTAATTCCAAAGACCAATTCCCTGCACTTTGTTGTCCAATGCCTTTCTTCCTTTGCTTGTGCTGTTTGTCTAACCAAGATTAATTCCCCACCCTACAGCCCTATCTGTTCATCAAGGCTCCACTCTGGTACCAACTTTTCTGTGAAGACTTACAATGCCACCTACTCCCCCTCCCCGAAAAAAGCAGTGTTCCCTGCTCCTTCTCTGTATCCTCATAGCATCTTACGTCTATCACTCTATCATAATTGATACTACTAAAATCATCTCTTAAGGTTAAAAATAATTATTAGAGTTAATAT
The DNA here is from genome assembly GCA_963573385.1 of Cacajao melanocephalus. Classification (NCBI taxonomy): domain Eukaryota; kingdom Metazoa; phylum Chordata; class Mammalia; order Primates; family Pitheciidae; genus Cacajao; species Cacajao melanocephalus. The sequence continues at coordinate 65,122 of CAUYLG010021925.1, forward strand.
TTACTGGGTCCTTACTATATATCCAGCACTCTTCTAATCATCTTCCATTTATTAAGCTTCTTTTTTCCTCTGTAACAGTTCTATATGGCAGATTCTATTATTATTCTTATTTAATAGATGAAGACATGGAACCACTAAGGGGTAACCTGCCCAAGGTAACAAAACTGGTAAGTGGCAGGGAGAGAATTCTAACCCAGGCAATCTACCTCCAGGGCCTGCACTGTTATCACATCAAGATTCATCAGGTGAAGTCTGTTTTCCCTAAGTTTTACAAGAAAAAAGCTGTCTCATTTACCTCTGTAGCCCCAGTGCCTAGCACATGTAATAAACTCAGCAGGTATTTACTGAACTGGTTTGATTCACTTAACAAATATTTACTTTAGATTTTACAAATAAGTTATTCAAGTATTTAAATACAAATTTATTCTAAAATGGAGATGGAGGATTTAAATTTACCTTTACAAAATATACAAAAATACAAAGTGTTACACCAAATCTCCTAAAACAAATTCATTGTAATTGTGGACCTGACTATGCATAAATTTGTAATTAAGTATTTTGAAACATACCTTGTTTCTGGGTTGTACCTTGCAGAAAAGCAAATATAGTAAATAGAAGTTGCCAACGCTGAAGAGAAGATTAACAAATCTGAGCATACCAATGGAGCAGACAACATGTTCAGACCATCCAAAGATCCAACTGGCAGGTTTGACCACTCCAACTGACACCAGGTATAAGCCAGGTAATGTAGTAATCATGGGATCCCACTTTAAAATGAAAGAAAATAAAGTCAAAGCAAGAGGTAATACGAACAAGACAGACACAAACATGTCAAGCCCACATCTCATCTACAGCCACAATCAGAAATTTTGAGAAGTTATTCTATAACAAGATTAAGTCAGTCCTTAGCAGATCAGGAGTAGTTTTTCTTATTTTTTACCCCTGGACCTGCTTAGTGATTGTTCAGGTGGCACCAACCAATAAATGACAACTTAAAATCGATTTCTTTTTTCCAAGAAATTTTCTTTAGAAAGCCTTTATTTTGGTAACTAAACTGCAAATACTCCAGTTTTAAAAAGCATGGAAACATTGGTTGGGACTCTAAGTTTAGGAAAACATTTGGGTTACAGGCTCCATAATGACAGCTAATAGCAACTGAGCCAGAAATTGTGCCCAACCCTCTGTATTAACCTTACGACATGCTCTGTAGTAGAGATTGTTATTGTCATTTTGCAGATGAGTAACCCGAATTTCTGAAACTCAGAACACTTCCAAGATCACAAAACTAGTAAATCACAGCACCATGATTTATGATCAGGTCTTTCTCTAAAGCAGACTTCATATTTCCAGCCAGTACCCTATATTGTGTCACCAGAAAAGGAGGGTATGTTTATTATGTATATACTTGCACAGTCAAATATATATAAAAAAATGATATGACTTGACTGGTTGCCAGTTTATCCAGTTAACAGTTCACTAAAAATACGGAGGTAAGGAATTTGTGATTGTAAATTGTTACGTTTTGGTAGCTGAAGATCCCTCCAGTCCACCCTATCCCATCCCTAAAATGCAGAGGTGCTTGACAGGTGAGCTAAAGGGAAGTTTTCTGATATTTCCAAGGAGCACCCTAATGCCTTTAATCCTGAGACAAGGAAAGACAAAGTGGGATACCGTCAGCTGCCAACCGGGGCGCTCAGTTTCCCATTAAGTATTCTACTAGATGATTTCTTCCTGGGAGACAGATCTACTGTTTATTCATTAATTTAACAAATATTTCACAAATCTCAGAGACAGGAACAAAAGACAGTTTCTTTCATGTTTTGAGGCTGGAAGGGTGGAACAGGCCGAGTTAAGTCTAAGAATGGGAGAAGGACTTGGGGACGCTGGGCCCTCTCAGGCCGTCCTAGGGTGGGGACAGGTTGGGGACCCCACCTGGGAAAGGGAGAAATGGCCCTCACAGTAGCGCTGCGCCTGAGGCAGGTGGAAGATCTCGTCCATGTAGGGCTCTCGCAGCGCCCGGCTGAAGGCGGAGAAAAGGAGGCAAGACACTAAAAAGGTACAGCTCAAGGCAGCCGAGAAATAGTAACCCTCTAGCTGCGCCATTCCTGCTCCCAGAGCCACTGACCAAAGACCCACTCCTGGAAAATTCTGAGCGAGGAAATCCGAACTGGAAACTTGGGGTCGAAATGGGCCGAACGGGAAACTTAGGCTCGAAATGGGCGCGCTAGGTGAGACTAGCCGGACGGGTCCACATACCGGAAGGCAAAGGATGCTGGGAGAGCGAGGATCCGGAAAGATCGGGTCTGTGTTTCCTGGGTGACGGGTTTGATAACGGACCGGATGATTACCCTGTCAATCATATTGCCCGGGGCTCACTGTGTGTCAGAACTTCCGGAAAGGGCGGGTCTCGGAATTCGCCGCGCGGGAACTACGCGGCTTGCTGCTTTGAGAAAAAAAAAAAAGCGGCTTCTTAGCTTGGATCTGTTTTTTTCCTGCTCATATCCATTTTTTACCAGAAGATGGCGAGGTATCCCCACGTTTCCAATTCCAAGCCCTAAAGTTTACACCTTTTTCCCCCGTTATTTCTGTTATTTTTCTCCAGTGATCCGCATTAAACCCTCAATTTCACGACATTTTATTCCCTCAACTTTGGAGGGTGGGAAGGGGGCGTTGGTTGTGATAGCAAAGATTGAGACTTTCAGATGAAAACTTGAAGAACCAGAGACCCTTCAATACCAAATGAACTTCAGTGAGAGGTGAGAGGAGGTTTTGTTTGTTTGTTTGTTTGTTTTGAGGTAAATAGAGAACTCTTCATTCCTAGTGCACTCTGGTAGCCATATCTCAGTACCCTGTAGGATTTGGGAAAAAACAAATACTTTAGAATTTTGGGATGTTTTAGGTAAGGAAGAATTCTCTGTGCCTGTAAATTTGGTTGTTAATGTCTGTATGGCAGCGTTCCATTTTTCCTACTAAATCATAAGCGTGAACATCTTAATGGGTGGCACTATACATCCTTTATGTTTGTAGTCCCCCAAATGGCTCTCACACAGGCACTTAAATTTGTAGACTTTTTTTTTTTTTTTTGAGACAGTCTCACTCCGTCGCCAGGCGCCAGACTGGAGTGCAGTGGTGCGATTTCGGCCCACTGCAACCTCCGCCTTCCGGGCTCAAGCAATTCTCCTGCCTCAGCCACCCGAGTAGCTGGGACTACAGGCGCGCGCCTCCACGCCCAGCTAATTTTTGTATGTTTAGTAGAGACGGGGTTTCACCATGTTTGCCAGTATGGTCTCGATCTCTTGACCTCGTGATCCGCTCGCCTCGGCCTCCCAAAGTGCAAATTTGTAGACTTTGATAGACTGTGTAGACTTCATAAAATTCCTGTATTCTGGGATTAAGGTTTGGGGGCAGGAAATGAGGTAAATTATTTGAAGAATGCCAAAGATAAATTATGTGTTGTAATTTTGTCTTGAGCATGGTTGGCCATATTTTGTAGAAAAATGATCTCTCAGGTAACCTCAGTCAGGTTGCCTTTTGCAAGAATATATCATAAAGGAGTCAGGATTTAAGGTCGCAAATCACAAAGTTCTCAATTGAGCTCTTTTTCTGGGTCAAAACTAATTCAGTCTTTCTGAACTTAAGAACGTTTCTTAAATTAAGCTGACTGCCTTTCTATTCTGTCTCTGCCATTTCCTCAATTATAAGAGGAGATAGTGGTGAATGAGGGCTGGGATGGGAACATTTACATTTCTGGAATAAAATCATGTGAGGATCTTACCCTGATGTGATGCTTAGTTTTATTTTAACCTTAATCTCCCATTTTATTATTGAGTCCATGCTGAACTTATCTGTTTAAGTTACTTGTAGCACATCTCCAGATGATTCAGTCTTCAGGAGGTTGATATCTACAAGTAATTAGCTCCTGACTTGTTGACTTGCTAAATGGTGTTGTATATACTCTGCAGCTTGCTGACCCACCCTAGAAATAGTGGGTAGTTTCTAAAGGGAGTAGAACAAGACTAGACATTTATGCTATCAATTTTTCTTCATAATAATTGCCACCAAGAGTTTACGTAAAACATTTGACTCCTATACATGCTGCACGCATCCCTTTGCATGAAATGGAAAGTTTCAAGGAAATAGTGGGTTTTAGAATTGCTAGGGATCTTTATTAATAATCTACTTGACTTCATTTTATAGAAGCTGAAGTTTAAAAATGAATGAATTACCTAAAATTACAGCAAAAATTAGTGTTGGAACCAAGTGTTGAAATTAGAACATTAGACCATGAACAATAAAATAACTTCATAGTCTTATAGTTTAAAATAATCTGCAATGTATACTGAACTGAATGTTTCACTAGTCCCAATAACTTTACATTTACATTGCATTCTCCTCTGTTTCCATAAACGAAGTTGAAATACAAGTTTCATCTTTTGTTTTCTTTTGAGTCAGAGTCTTCGCTGTGTAGCGCAGGCTGGAGTGCAGTGGCACGATCTTGGCTCACTGCAACCTCTGCCTCCCGGATCCCAGTTCAAGCAATTCTCCTGCCTAAGCCTCCTGAGTAGCTGCAATTACAGGCATACGCCACCATGCCCAGGTATTTTTTGTATTTTGAATAGAGACGGGGTTTCACCATGTTGGCCAGGCTGGTTTGGAACTCCTGACCTCGTGATCCGCCCACCTCAGCCTCCCAAAGTGCTGGGATTACATGTGTGAGCCACCATGGAGGTTTCATCTTTTTTAAAATGTCCATCTTACAGACTTATTGCATCAAAATCTGTTGGTGGATCATTATGAAAAACTAGATTCTAGAGTGCCATCTCAAATCACTGAATAATAGTCTTATATTTGGAAATCGTCGATGTGAAGCATATTCCTTAAGAATGCTAAGATGCTCCAGGGCCCAGCAGAATTCTTCGTAGAATACTTCACTCATTTGCTAGTGAATTACTTTTAGTATCTGCAAATTGATGAAGTTATTATCATGTTTCTAATCTTAGATTATTATATCTTTGATAATCTTGAAATGCTTTCCAAAGTTCTGAGCTCTGCTCCTAAATCAAGACGTTAAAGTAGCTACCTCTGGGATTTTAATGAAATAAATTACATTTTATTAGACCTATCACTTAAAACTAGATCACTATTAATTTTCAACTTATATTCTCCTTTAAGAATTCCAACTCCCATTTTCCATAGATGTTTATTTTGTGAAAAAGAATTATTAGGATCTGCAATCCTATTATCATTGCACAGTAATTATTTGTGCTACTTGAATTATGATAAAGAAGTTATGAGAGAAAAATGGGCAATTTTTGTTGGGGTTCTAAGGATAGGTCGTTTGAGCAAGAAATAAATCTTTTCTGGTTTATAAGCCATTAAGATTTTGAATTTATTACTGCTGTATAACCTAGCTTACTTTGATCAATTCAGACGTTCCTGATTTGATGAATTCACATAACATTGCCATGTATGAACAGTGAATTTCCCCAAAGGCTGTAACTACAATAACTTTTAAGTATTAGTCCAAGAAACACCCTGCCTCTTATTGCACCCCTTTTCACTTGTTGCTGAATGAAAACACTGGCCACTTGGTAATCATAGTAATGGTTTACTCACTTCAGGGTGACAATTTGTTCTAGCTACAGCAGAGTACTGCACCCTGGGCCAAGATCACAGACAATAACCTCTAAAATGCAACTCTACCCTTGAAGTCAATCTTAACATATTGATTTAAAACGTAAAGTTTAAAATTAATGAATCAATTACAAAACACACACATTTTAGTACAAAAGCATTAGCAAGTATTTTAGCTCTACTGAAAATGTCTTGAAGACATTGTATAGGGGACTGGTTAAACCTAAGTCACACACACACACACAGAAACTCCTATAAAAGACAATAGTATTTATTTGGGATTGAGCATTACAGTAAGGATACAATGAACATAGAGAGGTAAAAGAAGACAAGGAATTTTAAAGGAAAAATGAAGAGAATTACATAAATTGCTTTTGTGACATGATAAAAGCCCCATAAAACTGCATACCTCAACCATACCTTGGCTTTCTGTTTCAACTGCTCTCTCTAACCCGTAATGTGACAGGCAAGCAGTCCAAACCCAGGCCATCTTGGCCCCTGCAACTTGTAATTTCCACCCTACCCAGACAATGTGTAAACAAATGCTTATTTTGACTTTTGTTAACCACTTAAGTAACAATCAGAATGTCAAAAGTCCCCTAGCCCTTGGAATGTCTGAAGCTCCTCACCCCACCCCCGCCCCTCACCCTCATCTCTGCCCAGAAGGTGATTTACAGAATTCACTAGCCCTCGGAATGTCTGAAGCTCCTCACCCCCACCCCTGCCCATCACGCTCACCCCGAGGTAGTTTTAGGTGTATAAAAGGTCTTGACACCCTCCTTTTCGGGGCCACAGGTTGGAGAGACGTGAGTCCTCTGTGGCCGCCGGCAATAAAGACCCTGCAATTTGGCCTACTTTTGTCTCGGTGTTGACTTTCTATGCTCGGTTTAGTACAACACTTTGAGACAATTATACTTGGTTACACGGACTGGTAACAAGGGTGGCACCAGTTTATGGTTGGACAGGCAGTTGCAGAGCAGCAGAAGTAATTTTTTGTGAGATTGTGGTGGCCTTTGTGCAAAGTTGTGGTTTGTGCAGTCTTTTGTTGTAGTTCCTGTTATCTGGCATACATGCATGTAAATCCTCCGTTTCTGGTCTTCCCTAGTTCCATTTTTCAGGGTTTTTATGCAAATGACCCTATTTTGATTCTGATAACTTTTCATAGAACAAATCTTCCTGGTTTGTGGTAGACCTTCCAATTTTAGCCTTGAAAGTCTCAGGCCAGGTACATTCTGTAGTCTCAAAGAGAGATGGTTGGTTATATGGTTTGGCTGTGTCCTCACCCATAATCTCACCTTGACTCATAATCCCCGTAATCTCCATAATCCCCACGTGTCAACAGAGAGACCAGATGGAGGTAATTGATCATGGGGGCAGTTTCTCCCATGGTTCTCATGATAATGAGTGAGTTTTCATCTGATGGTTTTATAAGTGTTTGGCAGTTCTTCCTGCATTCATTCTCTTTCCTGCTGTCTTTTGAAGAAGGTGCCTTGCTTCTCCCATCCCCTTCCCCCATGATTGTAAGTTTCCTAGGGCCTCCCCAGCCATGCTGAACTGTGAGTCAATTAAATCTCTTTCTCTTATAAATTACCCAGTCTCCAGCAGTTCTTTATAGCAGTGTAAAAGCGGACTAATACAGTTGGTCATTTAGAAAGATATATCATACAACCCAAAGCAAAACTTCCTAAATTTATTTTAATAATAGTAGTTCTTAAAGTGTGTTCCCTGTACCACAGCATTAGCATCACCTGGGAACCTGTTAGAAATGCGAATTATTAAGTCATTCCTTAGACCTACTGAAACACAAATTTTGAGAGCAGAGCCAAGTAATATATGTTTTAACATTCATTTTGTAATCAACTATAATTCCCTTAGATTCCCAGGTGGACCTGATGCCCATGAAAGTTTGAGAATACTGCTGTCCTCTACATTTCCCTTGCTTTTTAATCACTCATGCTGCTTTGTCCCTAGCTTCTCCAGTTCGTTTCTGGGCCTCACCCTACCAAGAAACAAAGTGCATTGCCAATGAACATATAGAGTAGTTTCTCTTTAGCAGCTGAGGAAGAGGAACTTAAATAGTTACAATTTAATAGTTTTTAGTAATATATATTTATATTCAGACAGATGTCTTTTCTTTCAAAAAACTATGTAAAGGGGAACTGTGCTTTTTGCTAAAATAAGTAGCTCAAACACCCTAGTCCTACAGCTATTGCTGCCAGTTAGATAAGAAACATTCCAGGAAAAAAAAAACCTCATGAATTCCTTTTCCTTTAAACTGCATAAAATTTAAAAGAATCATAAATTGATTATTAAATGAATTGGGCTATTATACCAATGAACTTATAGTACTATTAAATCAACCAAAGTAAAAAGTTAGAAGAGAAGACATTGAATTAATTCTAATTTTAAAATAATTTTACAGTTTAAGAGACACAGTAATAGATCTTACTAATTTTAAAATTTCAGACATTAGAGTTAGATTTATGATACAATTGTTATTATTGAAAAAAGAATTTATGTGAAATATTGAGGATGGTTTCTGGTGAATACCAGTTTGGTTTTAGAAGCAGCATAAAACAAGTGGGCATTTTGAGCTGAGCATTAGATACTCTGCACTGGCTAAAAGTTTGGCATACATTCAAAATATTACTCTTTAAATATGTGCATATTCTCAATTTAGTGAGAATGGAAATCACCTGACTTTTCATTAATTAAATTTAAATACAGAAACCATCATATAGATTTTATTTTCACCAGACTAAACAGAAACATTGAATGGGTAGTTTCTGATCTCCTGTGGTTCCTGTTCACCTTTCTAGGTTTCCTTTCATTTTTGCTTCATTTTGGGTTGGTGTTCTCAATGAGGCAACACACTGTATTAAATGATTTACATTTATTTACTATAATAAAATGAAACGCTACAATGTTTTTTACTGGCTCCAAATGTTAGTTTCTGTAACTGCCAAATTTCAATGACTGCAAAAATGTCTGAGAAAGGTCTCTGCATTTGAACATGCTTTTAAAAAAAAAAATTATTTCCACTAGAGGGTGCTGACAACTTCAACAGAATCAGGACCAGTTCATTACTTCTGCCACCAGTTATGTTTAATTTGTTTACTGATTCCAGTTATGTTTTCGTTTATGTTTACTGATTGCAGTCATCTTTACTCATCAGCACTCAAATATCTGCCCAATATAGCTGCCACTCAGGATGGCTATGTCTGTAATTTTTTTAAGTTCATTACTTATAATACTAATAATTCATTACTATTTTTTTGGTATTGAAAATGTCTTACAATAGTCATGTCATCATGCAAAAAAATATTGGGAGCAGGTGAGAAATCAGATGCTGATGGAGATACACGCACACATGGGGTGATTGGCTTATTCTGGGGAATGAACAACACACTGCACACTGTAATCATGTGAAGAAAAAGCCTTAATTCTCTGAGGAAGGTGAGATACTTCCACCCCAGGAAGCAGCCAAAGGTCCTGGGGGAGGGAGAGAAGTAAAAATCTTTTTCTGTCAATAAAGTGGCAGGAAGGTCTTCAGGCTTCCATCCTTCAGTAATTCAAAGCAAAGGTATGGTGCTCCGAGTGGAGAGGCAGTGAACGCTATCTGGCTCTAAAACTGCCAAACATGCAAGGCACAGTTTGGCTACTATAGTGGGGAGGAGCAGGAACAACTTGAAAGCCCCCTATTCTTCCACTCAGATAGGGCCTCAAGTAGGATGTGTCAGGAGCACTGAACCTACCTCCTCACCTTCCACTATGAACCTGGCAGGCAATGAGTGACAAGAAGTCGACTGCTGTGTTGGGGAATGGCACAAAACATGGAGAGAAAAATCCCTCTGAGGTTCAGGCTTCATAGAGTGTTGAAAGTTGAGGATGGAATAGGAATACTGAGAGGAAGACTTTTGACATTCAGGGCTCAGCGCTTAGCACAAGATAAAAACAGATCTCCACTAGAATTGTGTGTGTGTGTGTGTGTGTGTGTGTGTGTGTGTGTGTGTGTGTCTTGATTATGTTACCTAAGCACACATTTTGTAGAGTATATACCTAGGATTGTAATGACTGTCTCACAAATCTGTGCATTTTCTAGGTTAAATATTAACAACGGGTCTTCCAAAGTGGTTGTACCAATTTATACTTCTTCAAGAGGTATGTGAGCATTTTTCTTCTTTCACGTCTCTGTCAACACCTAGTATCGTTAGTTTTTTGTATTACCCATTCTGGTGCCTATGTTATAGCATCTCATTGGAGTTTTAATTTGTGTTTATTTAATGACTAATGAAGATAAGCATGTCTATATATGCTTATTGGTCATTTGAATATTCTCATTTATAAAGTTTTTATTCAAATTAACTGTCCAATTGTCCAGTTTGTATTTTATTTCTTGTTTTATAAAAGTTGTTACATTCCTTATATAAGCATTTTGTTGTTTAGATATTTTGAAAATATCTTTCACTACTCTCTGTGACTTTTTTTGTTTTTTTAAAAACTACTAAACTTATATATTCAGATTTGTCACCCTTTTCCTTTATGTTAGGTTCTACTTATGAAGTTTCTATACTTCATAGAAATTTCCTGAAGTTGGGAAAATACTATCTATAGTATTTTATAGATTTCTATTGCTTGCTTTTTACGTTTAGATCTACAATTCACTGCCATGGGATTCTAGTGTATTGTGTGAGGTATGATCTAATTAGTTTTTTCATAAACAATCATCTTAGCAATATCTATTAAAAATCATTTTATTACCACTGCTCTGAAGTGCTACTTACACCAAATCAAGAAATCAAGTGTTGATATTTATATGGGTCCGTTCCTAAACTTCCTATTCCATTTCTGTGCTATATTTGCCTGTTACAGTTATGATATTGAACTACTGTACTGTATATTTAAAATAAAGCATGATAACTGGTAAAAGCATGTCTTTTCACTATCTTCTTCTTCTTTAAGAGTATCTTGGATATTTTTGGTCTATTGTATATCCATTTATATTTTATTAATTCCCACAAAAATGCTAGTTACTATATTAGTTAGCACTATTTTGAATCCATAGAAGAATTTGGAAGGAGAATTGATATCTTTACCATAAAATCTCTTACAGTTCCCCTTTGTGTTTTGGCTATTGATTATTTGTCATTCATATTTTCTTAGTTCAGCATATCAGTCAGGGTATTGTATTTAAATAATTAATATACATTTTTAAAAATTTTGATAACTTTCACTGGGAGGACATGGGAGAATATTGTATATGAGTGGGGATGCAATTACATTATATCCTTACATTTCATAGTATGAAGTCATTTGAAACCAAAACTATAAAAACTCTGAAAGACAACCTAGGCAGTACAATCCTGGACATAGGAATGGACCAAGATTTCATGACAAAGACACCAAAAAGCAATTGGAACAAAAGCAAAAATTGACAAGTGGAATCAAATTAAACTTAAGAGCTTCTTCACAGGAAAAGAAAATATCAACAGAGTAAACATACAACCTACAGAATGGGAGTAAATACTTACAAACTGCATCTGACAAAGGTCTAATATCCAACATCTATGAGGAAATTAAACAAATTTACAAGAGAAAAACAATCCTATTAAAAAGTGAACAAAGGATCTGAACAGACACTTTTCAAAAGAAGACATACATGTGGCCAAGAATCATAGGAAGAAAAGCTCAGCATCGCTGATCATTAGAGAAATATAAATCAAAACCACAATGAGATACCATCTCACACTAGTCAGAATGGCTATTATTAAGAAGTCAAGAAATAACAAATGCTGGTGTGGTTGCAGAAAAAAGTGGAACACTTACAAGCTGTTGGTGAGAATGAAAATTAGTTCAACCATTGCGGAAAGCAGTATGGTGATTCCTCAGAGATCTAAAAGCAGAGCTACCATTTGACCCAGCAATCCATTACTGGGGTATATATCATTGGAACACTAATTATTCTACCATAAAGACACATGTACACATATATTTATTGCAGCACTGTTCACAGTAGCAAAGACATGGAATCAACCTAAAGGCTCATCAGTGACAGATTGGATAAAGAAAATGTGGTACATATATACTATGGAATACTATGCAGCCATAAAAGAACAAGAACATGTCTTTTGTGGGGACATAGGTGAAGCCTGAGGCCATTATCTTTAGCAAACTAACCCAGGAAGAGAAAACCAAATACTGCACTTAGAAGTGGAAGCCAAATTATGGGAACTTACTAACACAAAGAAGGAAACAACAGACACTTGGGTCTTCTTGGATGTAGGAGGATTGGAAAAGGGAGAGGAGCAAAAAAGACGACTGTTGGGTACTGGGCTTAATACCTGAGTGATAAAATAATAACTACAACGACATCTCATTGTAGTTTTAATTTGTATTTATAACTAATGACTAATGAAGATAAGCATGTTTTCATATATTTATTGGTCATTTGAATATTCTCATTTATGAAACTTTAATTCAATTCTCCAGTTTTTTATCAGGAAATCCCCATGACATGTGTTTACCTATGTAACAAACCTTCACATGCACTCCCAAAACTAAAATAAAAGTTAAAATAATAAATAAAAATAAGAAAAAGTCAACAAATGGCAACATAGGCTTGTTGTTTCAGTTTGCAAAGGTAACTGTCAAACATCCTTGAAGGTAGTTAAATCTTGGAAAAATAAATCGAAGTTTGGCAAAGATAGTGAACCTTATTTAGAACAATTATAAGCTTATTGCACTCATTTTACCTTTGGAATAAACACAGATGTTCATTAAAAAGTGAGTTTTGTGGACTGGTGCCTGTTCAGATCCCTGTATTACTATTTTTGAACACATAAGTACAGAAATTAAGAATAAGCTTTTAGAAATGTTTATAGCAGTTTGGCAGAGTAATTTTAGTTTTGTAGAATTAACGCTTAAATTGAATTTATATTTTATATGTCGGTTTTTTCATTCACTTTTCTAACAATTCATTTTTGTTATATTTCATAGAATTATTAATCCATGATAGGTTAGAAATTTAGAATAAAGCTAGTTCTTTACTCTGTTTAGTTTGAGAAATGTTCTGTTGCCTTGTGACAAACGAAAATTTAACTTAAAGAATAAAATTTAATAAAACAACTTTGTGCTATGTCCAGAAGATGTGTAATGTGATATTTTTGACCTGGTAACTTAAAATTTTGATATAATAAATATTTAGCATAGTGTTTTTATTTGGCCAACATCATTTAGTATAATGCTCAACACTCAACCTAAACTTAGCCCTTTCTTTCATTTTTGAGAATTCAGTGTTTTGTGAGTATCAAGACTGTTATTTATAAAGGCAGCATAAATTAATTTGGCTTTTTGCTAAGTGCCAGAACTTTTAATTATTTTCGTGAGTATGGGTATTCTCCATTGGTAGAGCACTCTAGTTTTCCACCTCTGTGAACACATTATTAGATAGCTCATTGCAGTGAAAACAAATCTTAGTCAAATTCCTCAGAAAATTGACATCTATTAGTTATATTAAGACAGAAGCAGCCAATAAATAAGTTTTCGGGTTTGAGTTCCTTCTCTCTACTCTCTGGTATTCTGGCAAACACTTTTATTTATGTCTCATTTCTAAGCAGATGTGATGATAATGGCAAACCTTGTAATCAGCTCTTGAACTGAGGTTTTTTTTTTTTTCTGTCTCTCTCTCTTTCTCTCTCTTTTTTTTTTTTTGAAATTGAGGGAAATTGAATCAATACTTTTGACTTTCTCCTGCCATGAATCCTGTTATACCATTCCCAACTATTTTCTTAAACAGCAGTAATACTGGCAATCAAAAACTTGTTTCATAAAACTTATATTAATTACTACAACTTAAAATGTCTATACAGATACAGGTCCTTCTTCTGAAAATTATTTTTATTGAGATATAATTTATGCACAGTAAAATTCACCCATTTTAAGTGTACAGTACTATGCATAATCCCTCATGGATGTAAGTGAAAGTCTTGTGGATAGAGTTTCTTTAAATGCTAGCTAGTCAGGTTCAAATGGTTGAATTAAATTAAGTAATATGCTAAATGGCTGATCAAAATATTTTTATTCAACTTACCTATTCATAAACCTCTTATTTCTCAATCTGATATAAAATATAACAGCTTTACTGAAAATATTACATGCTTTCATTAATGAAAAATGAGTAATTATCACAAATGCATTTGGGTTAAATGCTTATGCACTTTGTAATCAGCTTATGTTCAATGTAACTGACCTTGGCAAAAAGCTACACATTTAAGAATTTCTGTGGAAGGCTATTCATTTTTTAACTTGGTTATTCATAAGACCACTATTAATTATCTTTCACTATATACAATTAATTATAATATATTTTAAATAATATATTTTAATAGACAATTAATATATAATTTCTTTATGAAACATTACTACCTCAAATAGTGGAAATAACTGTGTGTTACACTCAGCAGAAATGTTAAAAGCCACTGAATAATTATCTCCTGCACTTTTTCCTCTGCTATAAGAATGTCAGATAGGGACTGTATCTTTAGCCTCTGTTCTGAGATGGGAATTCACAGAGTCATAGCAGCCAACCCACACCTACCTACAGTACTAAGAATAGAAATATATGCTTAAGGTTGTTACTACTGTAAAGCCACTTAATGTAGTGCACTTATTATGTTGCTAACATTATTTGTCATGTAGACACTTGATAGCATGTAACATAGTCTATGCCTAACACAGTACCATTCAGTAGTGCTTAATAACAATTGAACTATTCATACTCATTGAATAACAATTGAATAAATAAAGGAACTGAACAGTATCATAGGATATAATGTCACCTAAATTTGGGAAGAAGAAAAGTAGTTAAACTCATTGAGGACTACTTAAGGAGATTAGAATAGATCAGGTCCTAGGAAACTAGGAACATCGTGAAACCATCAGCCCAACTCTGTGCATTGTCATTTGCCCAAAAATCTGTAATTAATTTAGTCTAGAAAATAGTTTGGTGAAGCCTAAGTAATGAGTCTTTTGCTTGACATGCTCCTAGTAAATATTTAATAAATATCTGTTGATTATAATGCCATTTAAAATAATATTTCATAAAAAATATATCCTGCCTTATTAAAATAAGGAAATAAACCAGAACCTAGGGATACTTCATCAAAGAGTATAACATTTCTTTGATTAGCAAGTGAGTAATGTAAAAATTCTATGTCATTAAATCAAGGTTACAGCAACACAAATTTACTTGGTTCATTTATTTAAAGAATGCATTTTAGCTTTAATTGTTTATGATGGTTCTAAGTATGTTCACAAATGTATTGCCTTATTTGGAAAATATAATTAATTATCTGCTTTGGGAGATCTTAATATTATTATTGTGTAAGGATAAATCTGAAACAGGCTTGTGAAAATGAGAGCATTAATAGCATAGCTATTAATACCTGCTTTTCTCTTTTAGCAACTTCTATTCACCATGAAGTTGAATTGATCGTTTATATCCAGAAGAGTTAAAGTTGTTATAAAATCAGTTTCCTTGGAACTGCTACCATTTATGTTTTTCAATATTGCAGGCAGGTACTATTTCAATTATTTGACACATAGAAATTTGGAAGAATAGTAAACTGTAGCACAGTATCTTTTATTTGTGTCTTAGAAAATTTTCCTGGATTCTACAATTTTTCCAAGGGCAAAGAACAATTGTTCTTGGCTATCTGAATGTCTTCTTTTGAAAAGTGTCTGTTCATGTCCTTTGTTCACTTTTTAAAAGAACTTGGGTCTGTGCAGTGGCAGGGGGTTAGGGGAGAGATAGAGGAGATGGGGAGATAGGGGAAGGATAACAGGAGAAATACCTAATGTAGGTGATGGAGGATGGAGGCAGAAAACTACCATGTCATTGTATACCTGTGTAACAATCCTTAAAGATCTGTACATGTACCCCAGAACTTAAAGTAAAATAAAAATAAAATAAAATAATATATATGTACACATATAAATGTTCAGTAACACAGAATATGCATCCTTTGGTGTATCTTGATATATTGGATATATGGGCCAGATTTGTAAAAGTAGGTTTTAATATTCATACATGTAGGTATAGCCAGTTGGTTTCCAAAAGGTTGTAGCAATTCAAAACCCTAGGCCAGGTGCGGTGGCTCATGCCTGTAATCCCAGCACTTTGAGAGGCCAAGGCAGGCAGATCACCTGAGGTCAGGAGTTTAAGACCAGTGTAATCAACATGGAGAAGCCCCATATCTACTAAAAATACAAAAAAAATTAGCTGGGTATGGTGGTGCATGCCTGTAATCCCAGCTACTCGGGAGACTGATGCAGGAGAATCACCTGAACCCGGAAGGCAGAGGTTGCAGTGAGCTGAGATCGCACCATTGCACTCCAGCCTGGGCAACAAGAGCAAAAAATTCTGTCTCAGAACAACAACAAAAACACAAAAAACCTCTAACCAGCAATGTATGAGAATGTTCATTTCTTCTTGCCACCATTGGCTATTTTATCTTTTTAATTTCTGCCAAATTGAGTTAAAAAATGAGATCAGTTTATTTTACTTTTTGTTCCTGTGGTGAGGTTCAGCATTGAGATATGCATCTCTGTAAACTGCCTAATTATAACCTGTATACATTTTTCTATTGGATTGTTTAATTTCTCAAATTCATGGAAACTTTTTAACTCTTATCTGGTGTTGAGGGGAAGCAGCCATGGAGGAAAGGTTTACAGTGTGCCCACATAAACTGATTATAAGTAATGTATAAAAGAAATTAAAATAATAAATAAAAGAACTTGTCAGTCCAAACTGTACCAATTATAATTAGTGTAAGAAGACTCTGTGACTGCATTTGGTCCTTTATATGATCTCCTGAATTTTATATTGACCTGCTAATGAAGACTATTTTGAAACATTGCAATATTGACTTACTACAAATAAAATACTACGAATATAAAAGAGAGACCAAACTTTGTTTACTTTATTGCTACAGGAAGTCAATTTATAGCATTTCATTAAAGTAAAATAACTGTGAATCTTTGTCATTGACACATAGTCATTCAATAAAATAGGTGATTGACATATTGTAGAAGATTTAAACATTTAAAATTGAAAAATTTATCTGATGAATTTTTGGGAAAATTGATATACCTGAAAAAATACTCATAAGCCAGATGCTTTATACCTAGTGTTAGAGAAAGCTTCACAAAGATGCTCAGGTTTAAATTAAAAAATAATACAATTTAGTTAGATGTCAGAAAAAGGAGGTGTGGGTAGGAGTGGGGAGCATTCCATTTAGAGATATCAGCACATGAAAAAGTAAAGAGGTATGCTTATGTGAAAGATTTGAAGAAGTTCATTCAATTTTATTTTCAGAAGAATATTAAAAAGTAGAGAAACAGACAATTTTTAAATCATAGGTTATTTAAATCCCCATAGCAGCCAGTCATCTGCTCTAAATATATTACTTTGTTCAAGGACATCAGTATTACTCCAGGTTCCAAGGTAAGTGAAAGGCATGTTAGCTCTTTCAGAATCAGTTTTTCAAGAATATTTATGTGTTACATATTTTATGGTCCACAGTTATGCCCCTTAATCCCATTTCATGGTAATTCACATCAAACTGGGTAGCCAAAGTGAATGTGGTTAGGTGAAACATTTTTACATATTCTTTTACAAGTACTTGTAGCTTGAATAAGAAAAACTGAACCTTTCCAGAGATGAGGACTGAGACTATTTCTAAATCAATACTTTATTCTGGTTTTGAAAATAAAATGGTGCTAATGGAAAGCCTTGTCTGCCAGCATGAATTAAATTATTGTGGTCTATATTTCCTGCTGGAGAGAGTAGGTTCCTGGCAAAATTATGTTACATTTGCATTTTGATAGTGTACAGTTTTAGGCTGTTCCCTTCAAATTCAGAGAAATATAAATATATTAGAGTATTCTCAAGAGAAATATAAGTATTCCATTATATTTTACCAGGCACTTTCATGGGACTTCCAATAAAAACTATAATTTTTGTAAATCAAACAGTGAAGTAATGAAGTACTTTATTTTCCAGAAAGTAGGATACATGCATGTATTTCATTGATAAGCTTATTTCACTTCTCTAGCATGTAAATCAGTAATCTCTTAGAGTTGTGTTTATTACAAGAGGATTTTTAAATACCAACATGTGAAGATTATATTAGATAAAGGTAAAATGTTTAGACTGTTATCAATATAGTCTTAAGAATAAAAGGCTTAATAAAAAACCATGGTTTTACAACACAAACAGCACAGAGATAATTTTTCAAATTACATAACGATTTCATTGTGTGAAAACAAAACAAGAAATACAACAAAAAGAGTGAGGCTTCCTTTCCATAGCAAATGCCCTAGTTTAGTTAAAGAATAATTTGATTGTTAAAATTAGAATTTGTATAGAAATTTGCAGAAACATATTCATTCTCTACAGTGAAGTTAGTAGATACGTAAAGACATTAATTAATACCAATAACAACATGTATATTTTACCTTGGATGCTGTCTTAGTTTGCATGAAATCTGTTTTGATAGTGTTCATTTAGTATGATTAATAAATCAAAATATTTTAACCTAATAATTGATGGTCATTATTCATAGAATAATGATAATTTAAATTTGATTTATTTATGATAAATATGGTGAAATAATTAGCTATGTGTAAAGCATTTATTTTAAATAGGCTGATGTATCTTTTGATAAACAAAAGATCTGCAAGTTTTATCTCTGTCCCTAGTGTGTTTATTCCATCACAGAACTTCTTAGTTTGAAAACATAATTTATATACACGGTTTGCCATTTAAACTGGAAATTCAGTCTCTCAATAAGTGTTTAGTAAGCACTAAGCACTAGGGAAAATGTTAATACAATAGAAATAATTCCTTTTCTCATGGCCAACTATCTACTATAATGTTTCCTAAACAGCAGTTTTTTTAGTTGTTGTCTAAAGGTACAGAATTCTCTATAAAAATTTTAAAACACAACTTCCCACCATAATTAAAATGTTGTATTTTATACTGTCTAATATGATAACCACAGCCACATGCAACTAGGGTGATTGAAGAACATAAACTTTAATTATATTAACTTAAATAGTTGCTTTATTGGCTAGTACTAGAAAATGCAGTGCTAGATGTTCTTAGAGTTGATACTGCAATGTGAAGTAGGTGCTTATGTCTAATTTTATAAACATAAAAACCCAGGCTGGCAGTGGGTGGAGCCCAAATGACATCATGGCTGACCATCCTACTCATAAAGGTTTCCCAATGCATAATTTGAATATTGAAGGTTGGTGAAAACCTTTTGGAATTAAAAAAACTATAGCAAGTATGAACACTGGCCTGGTATAGTGGCTCACATCTGTAAACCCAGCACTCTAGGAGGCTGAGATGGGCAGACCACTTGAGCTCAAGAGTTTGAGACCAGCCTGAACAATATGGCAAAACTCCATATCTACCAAAAATACAAAAATAGCCAGGCATGGTGGTGCACACCTTTGGCCCTAGCTACTCAGGAAGCTGATGTGGGAGGACAGCTTGAGCCCAAGGACAGAGGTTGCAGTGAGCTGAGATCATGACACTGCAGTTCAGCCTGGGTGACAGTGAGGAGACCCCATCCCATCTCAAAACACACACACACACACACACACACACACACACACACACACACAAAACTATAGTAAATAAGAATGCCTAACTGGAAAAGTCCAATGACATAGTAGCAAGTATGCGATTCAGGTTACAAGCAGTGCTTAATCCTATTTGCTTTGTAAATTTGCTTCATACATTTGTTTAAGAGTTGTAAACAAAAGTTTACCCAGTTTTATGCTGTACTTATTTAAGTAACAAAACAACTTAAATATTTTATCAATGCTGAAGAGAAATTTTTTCTTGAAAAGGGTCATTAGTCACTGAAATTTGAGAAATATTCGTCTAGCAAATAAGATGTAATCACTGTGTTGGTATTATTCAACTTGCTTTGTGGGCTGTTTGACTCTCAACAACCACTCTATGAGGCAGATATAACTAAGATCACCAATTTAGAGCTTTGGAAAGAGCTTACAACTTCAGCAATCTGCTTAAAGTCTTACAGAACAAATAATGATTCAGGGTTTAAATCCACATCCTTTTTATTCCAGAATAGTACATGCCGTATAGTAGGAAGAATAATGGCTCCCCAAGGATGTCTACCTCCTAATCCCCACAACTGGTGAATGTGTTACCTTAAGTGCCAAAAGATACTTTGCAGATATGGTTAAGTTAAGCATCATGAGATGAGAATATTATCCTGGCCTATTCAGTAGGTACAACATAATTTCAAGGTGTCTTAGAAAATGGAGGAAGAAGGAAGGTCAGATTGAGAGAAGGAGACATGATGATAGAAGCAGAGGTCAGAGTGATTTGAGAAAAGGACCACAAGCCAAGGAAGGCAGGAGGCCTTTAGGAACTGGAAAGTTTAAGGAAACTGATTCTGCTCTAAAGCCTCCAGAAGGAATACAATCCTGCTGACACCTTGATGACATCCTTACAAGGTAGTTTAGGGTCCATTTCATACCCCTTTGTGAGGAGGGACTTTTGGGAGGGAGTAGGGAGGGATGTTGTGCTTCATGAATAACCCCTTTCTTCCAGCATACATTGCAATAAAGGAGCATTCAATTCAGTAACATGTAGGACACTCTAAAGATTTCTGATAAATGCATTCTTCTCCCACTTACTTAATTTCTGGTGGTGTTTAATGGGCAATTAAGTACAGATTGAATATATACCCTTTGTTTATTGACCCCATAATCATGCTTAATAACAACTTAGGGTTTTATTAGAAAACAGAAGACAAAAATGAAATATACACATTTGGTCCTGAAAAGAAGCTAGAGAATCTAGGATGTTGTAGAGACCCGCTTTCAAAATTGCTCACCAAAAATATTGTCACCTTCCTATGCCAGCACTGAAAATGGTTGCCATTTTTCAGAAATGAATCATCTCTACTTTGCAAAATAATACAAAATCCTAGAGTGGAAAGTGAAAGAAGATAAAAGTAAGGGGTGAATTGGTGAATTACTGTCTTTTAAAAATAACGCTTTGTAAGACAAAATTGCTTACTTACGTTTTATTGGGGGCCAGGAGGGCAACTTGATTGTACCACATAGAGTCATTTCTGCAAATAGTGTAATTACTATGCTTGTCTGGTGATGGTGCTATCTTATGGTTTTCCAGGATAAGGAGAGAAGAATATTGGCTGTCTTTTCACAGCTTCCAGGTTTTAATTTCTCTCTGAGGTATAGTGTGTAAAAATAGAAAATAAAGCTGGATTTACACATTGTAAACACATAGAATCATCAACTAGTTTTTCTTAACTTGAATATATTCATATACATCAATAAGATAAACAATACTATTAATTATATTTATGAAAGACCCAAATTTACAAAGCCAAAGATTATGAGTTTTTTATCCTTAGATAAAACCCACAACGATTGGTAAAGCAGCTATACAGTACCATTTTACAACTGAAAAATTTTAAGTCTGGAAATATCAACATGCCTAAAGTAGTGCAGATGGTAGTGTGGTTAAATCTAGGGCTTGAATCCCATACTTGGCATTTTCTTTGATTTTTTATTGCTTTTTTGATTCACTGGTGAGTGAGCGGGTAAATTAGATAGGTGCTCCTAACACCTAGGAAGTTAGAATTGTCCGTTAGGATAAACAGCTGATTTCATTATAGAAACTTGGATAAGATATTAGGAAAGATCAAGAAAGGAAGCCACCATTTATTGTTCTGGAACTGAGAGGCCATAGATATGAAATTTTAAATGTTAGTGAAACAATCAGTTCATTACCTAGGCTTTATCTGTGTAATTAAAACCTGCTTTATATTTGAGCACTCAGGTAACTTGTAACTGACTATTCGGTTTTATATTATGGTGATGGGTACATTGTAATGTTTGGTGATAGGTGCTAGGCACTTATCTAGTATATTATTTAATCTTCATAGCAACACCGAGGTACATATTATTTTTCCACTAAAATCTGAGACTTACAGGTTGAATGCCCTGGCTGAAGTTATGTAGCTAGAGAGTGGCAGTCTCATAAACATTCTTTCCATCATGCTATTCCCTACTACTAAGTTTGAAGGAAGTTATTAACTGTTCTTCTTCATGACAGATTCCTGCAAACCAAGTTAAAAAAAAAAGGTTCTTTGGAGAGGGCATGTATAATTTCTCTTCAATAAAAGTTGCCCTTCCTAAGTAATAGTTATATGTGAATGATTTCTTTAAAACTTTCAGCTTTTATTTTAGAAACAGTGGGTACATGTGTAAGACTATTACATGGGAATATTGGACCCAAGCAGTGAGCATAATATCCAATAGATAATTCTTCAACCCACACTTCCCTCCCTCCCTGCCTAGTAGTCCACATTGTCGTTCTCATTTTTATGTCCATTTGTGCCCAGTGTTTTGCTCCCACTTATAAGTGAGAACGTGTCATATTTGGTTTTCTGTTACTGCATTAATTTACTTAAGATTATGGCCCCCAGGGCCAGGTGCAATGGCTCACGCCTGTAATCCCAGCACTTTGGGAGGCTGAGGCGGGTGGATCACGAGGTCAAGAGATCGAGATCATCCTGGCCAACACTGCGAAACCCTGTCTCTGCTAAAAATACAAAAAAATTAGCTGGGCGTGGTGGCGCACGCCTGTAGTCCCAGCTACTCAGGAGGCTGAGGCAGGAGAATTGCTTGAACCCAGGAGGCGGAGGTTGCAGTGGGCCGAGGTTGCGCCACTGCACTCCAGCCTGGCGCCTGGTGACGGAGTGAGACTCTGTCTCAAAAAAAAAAAAGATTATGCCCCCCCAGATCCATCCATGCTGCTCTAAAGGACATGATTTTATTCTTTTTTATGGCTGTTTAATATTCCATGGTGTATATGTACCACATTTTCTTTTTTTTTTTTTCTGGGATGAAGTTTTGCTCTGGTTGCCCAGGCTGGAGTGCAGTGGCGTGATCTCGGCTTGCCGCAACTTCTGCCTCCTGGGTTCAAGCGATTCTCCTGTCTCAGCCTCCCAAGTAGCTGGGATTACAGGCGGATGCCACCACACCCAGCTAATTTTGTATTTTTAGTAGAGATGGGGTTTCTCCATGTTGGTCAGACTGGTCTCGAACTCCCAACCTCAAGTGATTCACCCACCTCAGCCTCCCAAAGTGTTGGGATTACAGGCGTGAGCCACTGCTCCTGGCCTGTACCACATTTTCTTTAACCAATAGACTGTTGACGGGTACCTAGGCTGATTCCAGGTCCTTGCTGTTGTAAATAGTGTGGCAGTAACCACAGGAGTGTATGTGTCTTTTTGGTAGAATAATCTATATTGCTTTGGGTGTATGCCCAGTAATGGGATTGCCAGGTTGAATGATAGTCAGTTTTAAGTTCTTTGATAAATCTCCAAACTGCTTTCCATAGTGATGGAATGAACTTTAAAAGAGTGTTTAGATGCTTTCCCTTTTCTCCACAGCTTTGCCAGAATCTGTTTTTTTTTTTTTTTATCTTTTTAATCATAGCCATTCTAACCAGTGTGAAAGGATATCTCATTGTGGTTTCCATTTGCGTGTATCTGATGATTAGTGATGTAGAGAATTTTTTCATATATTTCTCAGCTGCTTGTAAATCTGCTTTTTACAAGCATCTTTTCATGCCTTTTGCCCACTTTTTAATGGGGTTATTTATGTTTTGCTTGTTGATTTGTTTTATTCCATTTAGATTCTGGAGATTAGATTTTTGTTGGAGGCATAGTTTGCAAATATTTTCTCTCATTCTGTAGATTTTCTGTTTACTCTGTTGATAGTTTCTTTTGTTGTACAGAAGCTCTCTAGTTTATTTAGGTCACACTTGTCAATTTTTGTTTTTGTTGAAATTGCTTTTGGGGACTTGGCCATATATATACATACATATATATATGTATATATGTATATATATACACACATATATTTTTATATAAATATATATTTATATATAATATATAAATATTTTTATATATTTTATTTATATTTATATGAATATTTTATATAAATATATTATATATATTTACATATATTTACATATATTTACATATATATACATATATACATATATATTATATATATACATATATACATATATATATTATATATATTTACATATATATAATATATATATATATTTTTTTGCCAAGGTTGATGCTGAGAAGGCTATTTCCTAGGTTTTCTCTACAGATTTTATAGTTTGAGGTCTTACATTTAAATCTTTAGTCTATCTTGAGTTAATTTTTTATACAGAGAAAGGTAAAGGTTTAGTTTCATTCTTTTGCATATGGCTAGAGAGTTATCTCAGTACTGTTTATTGAATAAGAAGTCCTCTCCCTATTGCTTGTTTTTATTAATCTTATTGAAGATCAGATGGTTCCAAGTGTAGGGCTTTATTTCTGAGTTTTCTATTCTGGTCTATTGATCTATGTTTCTGCATTTGTACCAGTGCCATACTGTTTTGGCTACTGCAGGCTTATTGTATAGTTTGAGGTCAGGTAGTGTGACACCTCTGCCTTTGTTCTTTTTGCTTAGTATGCATTTATTTGCACTGTCTCTGATTTCCTTTATCAGGGTTTTGTAGTTTTCCTTGAGGAGGCCTTTCACCATCTTAGCTAGCTGTATTTCTAGGTATTTCATTTTTTTGTGGCTACTGTAAATGGGATTGTGTTTTTAATTTGATCTTCAGCTTGTATGCTATTGGCGTATACAATTGCTATTGATTTATGTATGTTGACTTTTGTATCCTGAAACCTTGCCAAAATCATTTGTCATTTATTATTCTAGTAGCTTTGTCAAAATCATTTATTATTACAGTAGCCTTTTGGCAGTCTTTAGAGTATTTTTCATTAGTGAAAAGAGGTAGTATGACTTCTTCTTTTCTCATTTGGATTCCTTTTATTCCTTTCTTTTGCCTAATAGCTCTGGCTAGGACTTACAGTACTACGTTGAATAGGACTGGTGAGAGCGAGCATCTTTGCTTTGTTCCAGTTCTCAAAAGGAATGGTTCCAGGCTTTCCTCATTCAGTATGATATTAGTTGTGGGTTTGTCATAGATAGCTCTTACTATGTTGTGGTATGTGTTTTTGATGCCTGTTCTGTTGAGGGTTTTTATCATGAAATGATGTTGGATTTTACTGAAAGCTTTTTCTGCATCTATTGGGATGATCATGTAGCTTTTGCTTTTAATTCTGTTTATGTAGTGAATCACTTTTATTGATTTGCATATCTTGAACCTACCTTGCTTTGCAGGAATGAAGCCTACTTGATTATGATGAATTAACATTTTTATGCACTGCTTGATTCAATTTGCTAGTATTTTCTTGAAATTTTTGCATTTATATTCATCAGGGATATTATCCTGAAGTTTTTTTTCTTTGTTGACTCTCTGTCAGACTTTGATATTAGGCTGATGAGGTAGGGAGGAGTCCCTCACTGATTTTTAGAATAGTTTTAATAGGATTGAAACCAGTTACTTGTCTTTCTAGTAGAATTTGGCTGTGAATTCATCTAATCCAGGGTCTTTTTGAGTTGGTATGTTTTTTTTTTTTATTACTAATTCAACTTCAGAGTTTAATATCGGTTTATGAAGAGTTTCAGTCACTTCCTGATTCTATATTGGAAGATTGTATGTTTCCAGGTATTTATCCATTTCCTCCATATCTTATTTGTGTGCATGTAGTTTCTCATAGTATTCTCTGAGGAGCTTTCATATGTCTGTGTGATTAGTTGTAATGTCATCTCTGTCACTTTTGATAGTGTTTATTTGGATCTTTGTTTTTCCTTTATCTAGCTAGCAGTCTTGGTTCCATTTACCTTTTGTATGGATTTTTGCGTCTTAATTTCATTAAGTTCCTCTCTAATTTTAATTATTTTTTACCTTCTCCTAGCTTTGGAGTTGGTTTGTTCTTTTGTTTTCTAGTTCTTTTAGGTACAAAGTTAGATTAATAATTTTAGAACTTTCTAACTTCCTGATGAAGGTGTTTAGGCTATAAACTTTCCTCTTAACATTGTTTTGGCTGCATCCTAGAAATTTTTGGTAAAACTTGTGTCCCTATTTTCATTAATTAAAAAAAAATTTATTTCTGCCTTAATTTGGATATTCACTCAGAAGTTATTCAGAAATAAGTTGTTTGATTTCCAGCATGTGGTCAATCTTAGAATATGGTCTATGTGCAGAAGATAAGAATATATGTTTTGGGATAGAGAGTTCTGTAGATGTCTATTAAGTCCAGTTGGCCAAATGTCAAGCATAAGTCCAGAGTTTCTTTGTTAATTTTCTGCCTTGACGATCTATTTAAAGCTTTCAGTGTGGTGTTGAAATTCCTCAGTATTGTATGGTTATCTAAGCCTTTTTGTAGACCAGGAAGAACTTATTTTATGACTCTGGGTGCTCCAATGTTGAATGATCAGTGAAAAAGAAAAAATTGTAAAGGCATCTAGAGAGAATGGTCAAGTTATGTCCAGAGGGAAAACTATCAGGTTAGCAGCAGATTAAGTTAACATAGTTAATGCTTCTTGTTGGATTGTACCCCTTATCATTATGTAAGTTACTTCATTGTTCTTAATTTTCATTAAAGTCTGAAGTCAATATTGAGAGGTTTTCTGTTCTAGAAGTTCAGCTTGGTTCTGTATTAAAATGGCCATTTTATCTAACTTAAGACTAGCTATTCCTGTTCTTTTTTGTTTTCTGTTTTTCTGGTTGATCTTTCTCCATGATTTTACTTTGAGCCTCAGAGTATCATCACATCTGAGATGGGTCTCTTGAAGACAACAGATGGTAGGGTTTGTCTTGTTTATCCAGCCTGCTCCTCTTTGTTCTTTAAATGGGGCATTTAGCTCATTTACATGCAAAGTTGATAATTATATGTTTATTTTAATCCTGTCATTATGTTGTTTGCTGGTTGTTAGGTAGACTTGTGTATTTTTGTGGTAGCAGGTGTCATTCTTTGGATCCCATGTTTAGCACTCTCATAGGGACCTGCCATAAGGCTGATCTAGTTGTAATATATTCTTTCAGCATTTGCTTGTCTGAGAAAGATTTTATTTTGCCTTTATGTATAAAGCTTAGTGAGGCAGGATATGAAATTCTTGGTTGGAATTTCTTTTCTTTCAGGACACTGAAAGTAGGTTCCCAGTCTCTTCTAGCTGAGAGGTCTGCTACTAACCTAATGGTGTTCCCTTTCTAGATAACTTGACCCTTCTTTCTAGCAGCCTTTAAGATTTTTTTCTTTTGCATTGACCTTGGTTAATCTGAAGACTATGTACCTTGTATAATATCTAGACTGGGTTCTCTGTATTTCTTGGATTTGCATATCAACCTCTCTAGTGAGATCAGGGGAATTTTTGTGGACTGTATCCTCAAATATATTTTCCAAGCTGCATATTCTTCTCTCTCAGAAATGCCAGTGTGTTATAGATTTGCTCTCTTCATATAACCCCATATTTCATGGAGTTTTTAAAAAATTTTTCTTAATTCGTCTTTTAAAATTTTGTCTGACTGAGTTTATTCAAAGAACTGGTCTTGGGACTCTGAGTTTTTTTTCCTCAGCATGGTCTATTCTGCAGTTAATACTTCCTACTACATTATAAAAATCTTGTAGTGAGTTTTTCAGTCCTAGAAGTTCAGTAAAGTACTTTCTTAAAATAGTTATTTCATCTTTCAGCTCTTAGATCATTTTACTGGGTTCTTTAGTTTCCTTGGATTGGGTTTCAACTTTCTCCTAAATCTCAATGAGCTTCCTTATCATCCAGATTCTTAATTCTGTGTTTGTCATTTCAGTCATTTCAGAATGGTTAAGAACTGTTGCTGGGGAGCTACTATACTTGTTTGGAGGTAAGGGGACTGATATGCTTTGACTGTGTACCCACCCAAATCTCATCTTTATCTCCCATAATTCCCATGTATTGTGGGAGGGACCTGGTGGGAGATAATTGAATCATGGGGGCAGTTTCCTCCATACTATTCTCATCATAGTGAATAAGTATCGAGATCTGATACTTTTATAAGAAGGAACCTCTTTTTCTTGGTTCTCATTTCTCTGCTGCCATATAAAAGGTACCTTTGTTCTTCCCTTCTGCCATGTTGGTGAAGCCTCTCCAGCTAATATAATAATGAGTCAATTAAACCTGGTTTTCTTTATAAATTACCCAGTCTTGGGTATGTCTTTATCAGCAGCATGAGAACAGACGAATACAGTAAATTTGTACCAGCAGTAGGGCACTGCTGTAAAGATACCCACAGATATGGAAGCAACTTTGGAACTGGGTAACAGGCAGATATTGGAACACTTTGGAGGCTCAGAAGATAGAAAAATGTGAGAAATTTCAGAACTTCTTAGAGTTCTGAAAATTTGGGAAAGTTTGGGACTTCTTAGAGACTTGTTGAATGGCTTTGACCAAAATGTTGTTAATGATATGGACAATGAAATCAAGGCTGGGATGGTCTCAGATGGAGATGAGAAACTTGTTGGGAACTGGCGTGAAGGTGACTCTTGCTACATTTTAGCAAAGAGATTGGCAGCCTTTTTGCCCCTGCCCAAGAAATCTTTGGAAATTTGAACTTAAGGAAGATGACTTAGGGTATCTGATGGAAGAAATTTCTAAGCAACAATACATTCAAGAGGTGATTTGGGTGTTATTAAAATGATTCAGTTTTAAAAGGAAACCAGAGCATAAAAATTCAGAATATATGCAGCTTGATGATGGGATAGAAAAGAAAAACCCATTTTCTGAGGAGAAATTTAAGCCAGCTGCAGAAATTTGCATAAGTAATGATGAGCCAAATGTTAATCCCCAAAAATGTCTCCAGGGTATATCAGAGGTCTTTAGGGAAGCCCCACCCATCATAGGCTCAGAGGCCTAGGGGGAAAAACTGTTTTCATGGCCAGGCCCAGGGCCACCCTGTTCTCTGAAGCCTAGGGACTTGATGCCCTGCATCCCAGCTGCTCCAGCCATGGCTAAAAGGGGCCAATCACAGCTTTCACATAGTGTTGAGCGTGCAGGTGCATGGAAGTCAAGAACTGAGGTTTAGGAACATGTGCCTAGATTTTAAAGGATGTGTGGAAATGCCTGGATGCCCAGGCAAAAGTTTGCTGCAGGGTCAGGGCCCTCATGAAGAACCTCTGCTGGGGCAGTGTGGAAGAGAAAGGTGGGGTTGGAGCCCCCACACAGAGTTCCTACTGGGACATCACCTAGTGGAGCTGTAGGAAGAGGGCCACTGTCTTCCAGACCCCAGAATTACCATTCCACCTACCGCTTGTACTGTGTACCTGGAAAAGCCACAGATACTCATTACCAGCCTGTGAAAGAATCCAGGAGGGGGGGCTGTACCCTGCAAAGCCACAGGTGGAGAGCTACCCAAGACCATGGGAACTCACCTCTTGCATCAGCATGACATGGGTGTGAGACATGGAGTCAAAGGAGATCATTTTGGAGCTTTAAGGTTTGACTGCCCTGCTGGATTTTGGACTTGCAGGGGGATGGTAGCCCGTTTGTTTTGGTCAATTTATCCCATTTAGAACAGCTCTATTTATTCAATGCCTATCCCCTGTTGTATCTAGGAAGCAACTAACTTGCTTTTGATGTTATAGGCTCATAGGTGGAAGGGACTTGCCTTGTCTCAGATGAGACTTTGGACTGTGAACTTTTGAGTTAATGATAAAATTAGTTAAGACTTTGGGGGACCGTTGGAAGGTATGATTGGTTTTGAAATGTGAGGACATGAGATTTGGGAGAGGCCAGGGGTGGTATGATATGGTTTGGCTGTGTCCCCAACCAAATCTCATCTTAAATTGTAGCTCCCATAATTCCCTGGGAGGGACCTGGTGGGAGATAACTGGATCATGGGGCAGTTTCCTCCATACTGTTCTTGTGACAGTAAGTCAGTCTCGCAAGATCTGATGGTTTTATAAGGGAAAACCCTTTTGCTTGGTTCTCATTTCTCTCTTTGTCTGCTGCCATGAAAGACATGCCTTTGTTCTTCCCTCACCTTCTGCCATGATTGTGAGGCCTCCCCATCCACATGGAACTGTTGAGTCCATAAAACCTTCTTTTCCTTATAAATTACCCAGTCTTGGGTATGTCTGTATCAGCAGCATGAGAACAGACTAATACAAGGAATCTGGCTTTTTGGACTTCCAGAATTTTTGTGTTAATTCTTTCTCATTGGGGAGAGTTGGTATTGTTTTAACTGTGGTCTAAATTGAGTATTATGGTCAGTTGACTTTACTTCTGGATGCTTCCAGAGGGCCAGGACTCTGTATGGTATCTTTATGTGTGAGTGAATTAGTGTGCTTGGTTTCTCAGGTGTCTGTATTATCAGGATAAGTTTTTGGTGTTGTAATTTGAACTGTAATTCAATAGATGGCACTTAGGAGTAATGACCCATAGCTAGGTTAATACCCAGGCTGGGGCGTCTTTTGTCTTTCCTCACATTAGCAAGGATCCTCTGCAGTGGGATAGGAGGAGGAGAGATAGCCCCCTCACTGGGTTTGCTCCTGGAACGTCGGGGGGCCCCTTCCAGATAGCTGATGCTGCTCTTGCATTTCTTTTGTCAGATGTTCTGAGCTATGGTGGCACCTTGGGCAGAGACTGTGGCAGGGAGTTATGCCACACTGTCTTTGGATCAGTCCTATGGAGGGAGGCATGCATCTACCCACCCTACCCAGGATCCTACGCATCTTGTTTCTTTCATTGCTCTGAGGGATAGGGCTTCTCCTCTGCTTGAGTATCAGCCACAGATCTTGGCTCTGTATTCCTGAGTTGTGTGCTGCAGCCCCAGGGGTAGTGGGACATCTCAGGGTTCAGGTTCAAGTTCCGACTCTCCTGGGGTATCTTATATGCTCCTAGGTCACCAGAAAAGCACTCATGTGCAGCAACATAATCAGGCTTGGCTGTAGGGGCTATACTGTGCACCCACTTCTGCCCACTCCTGCAGGATGACAAGGCATGGATCCTGGGAGGGACCAGAAGGCATGAAGTCTTATAGAGCAGATGTGCCTCAGTTTAATAGGGAAGCTTGCCCCACTCTTTCCTGGCTTGGAGATCTGCTGGGGCTCCACCTCCTGAAGGAGAATGGGGATCCCTTAGGAATTGGCATCTATGGCCATCATCTGCTGGACTTGCCTGGCACACAGAAGCTCCCAGGTCCCTTGCTGTCCAAAGGGCTCTCTCTACCTGTTTCCCTGGGAGATGCCCTGCTAGCTCACACATCCGTGGGGGTTGCAGGGTCCCCTGTAGCTAGGATCTTAGAGGTCTTCTGCAAGCGTAAAACATCACTCAGTTCCCTCACTCACCCCTTTCCCAGAGTCATTTGGGGCCAGGAACTAACCCTGGCACATAGATACCCCACACAGGGTTCTCACCTTCCTCCCTCTGCAGCCTGGTCTTCAGCATTGCCTCTCCATCCACTCTCAGTGTTTTATCTCCAAAGATCTGCCCAAATTATGATGGTTTACTCAATAATTTGGTCTCTCTTGGTGGTAGTGGTGCTTCCTGACTGCATCCAGTTGGCTATCCTGTGCCCTATCTCCCTATGTGAAAGATTTTTTTTCATGTGTTACAAATTGGTAACAACAGAACATTTTAAGGGAGCACTGCTAAAGTTTCAGGAAAACCTTTGCAGCAGTGGACAAATGAAGGACATAAGGTGACTCTGGTAGAGATGACCCCAGGCCAGCCAGTGAACAAAGAAGCCATTACAAACAAGGCAATGGGTGCCAGCTAGACTGACAAACACTACTGACCTAGGGGAATTGGAAAACAAAGTTTTGTTCCTGAGAAAGGTACACATTACAGCATAACACTCTTATTATAACATTAACAGAAGGTTGAGGAGGAAAACCACTGTCCCAAAAAAGAATGTTCGAGACCCTTAGGGATGCCTCTCATTTTGATTCCTCTAAGTAGTGCACATGGATTCTTTTTTCTGTGCATTGCTTGAAAGTAAAGGCAACAATCACATGAAGTGGTAAAAGCGACAATCACATGAAGTAAAGCATAAGTTGTTTGTTTTGTTCTCTTATGTATTCTGAATTTATATATCAATTTCTGGCACACAGTAGGCTCTCAATAAGTATTTGCTGAAGGAATGTATAAGTAAATCACTGCATGTGAGCAGCCTTCAGTAATCACACACTTAGCAGTGGATTTATTTAACACATAAATATAGCATCTACTTTTAGTACAAATGGGAAAGACTTCAGGAACAATTTGGTCTAACCTCCTCATTTTATAAATGAAAATGAGGTTCTAAGAAAATACATGGTTTAACCAAGGTTACACAGAAGCTGGAAATCTAGGCAAAAATAGAGAAAAGGATTACCAGCTGCCATTTCAGGTTTTGTCCTCCCCTCTTCCTTTTGTATCCATAATGTAACTAAGCAACATCTATAATTTGGTCAAAAGAGACATCTAGAAAAGAAGCAGCAATTGACTGTTGTATAAATATTTAAAACTTAAGCCAACCTTGGTTTGTCCATTTTTCTTCTAAAGCTTCGACTCAGTGACTGCTCCTGTCCCTTCTGTCTCTATGCTTCTTCATTTAAACACCACATCTATGTATGGGAATGGCCTTTGATTACATATGTGTGTGCTTATCCTTCCCTCTTTGTAACAAAGTGGGATGATGTAGATTGTCTTGATTTTTGAAACAAAATTGGGATTTACAGAAGGTAAAGTGGATAATTTAAGATTACACTTGCATAGTACAAGAGTTATTGCTAGAAACTGAAAGCTCACTTCTTTCTCTCAGAGGTAGCCAGATGCTGTTGAACAGAGTTGTGGGCTGTACATATTCCTGTGTGGTATTTAACATGTTTGTCTGACGTAATTTATGTAAAACTAGTGTGCTGAGTGGAAGGGGTGACTACCTCTCCAGAAGGTAGAATACTAATGAGTTTCATTATGTCACTCTATATACATTCAGGCTGATTTGCAAGTTTTATTAGATCATACAGTTCTGGAGACTGTATCATACAGTAGTTAAAAAGGTGGGTTTTGGACTTAGACAAGCCAGGACTTGAACCATATCTTTAGCATATCTTCACATACATGTGTAAAATGAAAATAATATGAACAAGCAGAGGTGGTTGTACTTTTAAATAGTGCTTAGCACAATACCTCTTTCATATGCCATCTTTTTTTGAATTATTATTGTTCAACTTTTCTACTTTATATGTGACAAAAATTTAAAAATCAGGGAGCCACCTCATGCACATGACTAGAGACCCTAGGACTCAGAACTAGTTTTCTGATTTCCATAGATTTCAGCCCGTTGTACCTTATTATTGTTCCAAGTTGGCTCAACTCAAGGTGGGTGAAGAACAGATGGAAGTGTATTGTCAGAGTCTTTCCTTCCTTTTACTTCTGTGCGCCTGGTTCTTTAGGGAAAGAGAAAACCTTGCTGACTCTGGTCCTTCAGTATCACCCATCCCTCCCGCCCTGCTTATGCTGAGTTAATGACTGTGAGTGGGACATTACTGTGGACTACTACAATTGAAGAATTAGTATGTAGCCAATTTTGCTGTCATCCTATAATTGGTAGAATCAAAAAATCATACAGCATTGAGTAAGATGGGGAAAATATTTTCCACAATAAATGTATTCATGGGTTTATGAGTTTGGCCACTTTAAGTGAAAGGGAGACATACTGTACAGTAGAATGTCCTGTGGCATTATTTATTCAAGATGAAACTAAAATTAATGTTACCAACTTCTTGTCACATGGAAAAAACACTGACATAAGGAAATTATGCTTATTGCTTACATAAGAAAAGAGACTATAATAGCACCAAATCCATGAAAATGTGAGGCATGTCATCAGATTCATACAAGATAGTCCAGCATTTTTTTTACATGTGCAAAAAGTACTTGTGAGCCGGGCACAGTGGTTCATGCCTGCAATCCCAACACTTTGAGAGACTGAGTTGAAAGGATCACTTGAGGCCAGGAGTTTGAGACTAGCCTGAACAACATAGTGAGACCCAATCTTTATAAGAAATAAAAATATTAGCCAGATGTGTGTGCCTGTAGTTCTGGCTACTCAGGAGGCTGAGGCAGGAAGATCACTTCGGCCAAGGAGTTAGAGGCTGCAGTGACCTGTGATCATGCCACTGTACTCCAGCCTGTGCAGCAGAATGAGATCTCTTCTCTAAAACAGAAAGAAAGAAAAACAACTTATGGCAGCATTGGGATGGCCTAGAACCAAATTCTACTTCAGACTATGCCATTAACCAATTATGAGCTTTAGCAAGCCAACAAATCTCTCCAGGCCTTCATTTTTATATCTGTATAATTAGACTCCTGAACTACATGATTGTTAAAATCTCTTTCCATTCTAAAAGGTGTTTGGTCAACAGTGAACTAGATTCTACTGCAGTTTCTTCTAGGTTCTTCCATTTAATTTCAATTTCACAAGCATTTTTGAGTACTATATTAGGTACTGAAATTCTAAAGATGAAATAAATTACTCATGGTTGTAGAGGAGACAGACATATAAACAAATATCTATAATATATTGTGTAATAAGTGTAGTAAGAAAGAACATACAAAGTATAGCACCATGATCAAATATGGATTGATTCAGGAGAAGCAGCAGATGGCCAGGAGGAAGTGATATTTAACCTAGACTTAGAAGGATGAATGGGAGTTTACTACAAAAAATTATGGACAAAGACATTATAGGCAGAAGGAATAGGTCACACAAAGATGATGTAGGTATAAAATTGTCTGAAACACTCATAAAACAACAATAATTCAATATTACAGGAGTTTAGCATTATAAGAGTGATCAGAATACATGTCGGGAGATGAGCTGTGACAGGTAAGCCAGAATAAAATGGTGAAGAGCCTTGTAACACAGACTTTAAAGGCTAGTTTTGATCTTGTAGTTTTTGGAGGATCCAATTTTAATGGCTATTTTTATGTCTTTTAATACAAAATGTACTATGCAAAAAATTTGATATGTCATATTGGTGCAGATGTAGCCTTTGTGCTTATACGTGTGTAAATGAGTATGCAGATATAGATTCAGTGTCTTGTTCTGCCTCAGATCCTGTTAAATATTTGTTTAGTAGCTGAAGGGACAGGACACAAATTTAGAAGATATTCTGACAACTAGGTTAGTTTATTGCTTTCTCCTAGGGCTCTATAACTGCCAGTGACCTTTGATTTTCTAGAAACTGTTAACAAAGATATTGGGCATGTCTACATGTATTTTACACACACACACACACACACACACACATATAATTTAAAGTAGCATGGACAAGATTGTATTAATCTCTAAGGTGATCTCTGTTAGCATGCATAAATGGGGGACAAACATCTCAGTTAATCTGTTCCAGTGGAAATGAGGAATGCAGCACAGCATCCCCAGGGGACTCAGCTTCAGGTCAGTCAGGGGAAAAATAAGATGTTTTTCAAATGCATGTTTTCTTGGGATCAAAGTCTTCTAGCCCTTGGATGAAAATAACTAACCCATCTGCTCCAGGAAGACATGAACCATCAAGTTGGAGAAGCAGCATTTCATGCTTAGACTCAGATCAGTGGATGAAGAGCATTTCTGAAACAAAACGATATCCTATACCTATGGCTCAGCTTCAATAGACAAAGAAAAATTTTTGTTTATTACATATATTACAACGTCCTAAATTTTTTCTGTGCCAAATAGAAGCAGAAAAGGAAAATGATTCACATATATGTTTTAGTCAAAGCCTATCTTAGGCCACATTGCAAAATAGACAATGTGGTTATTTTCTAAAATGCTATATACATTATGAAACACATGTAAAGTGCATGCCAGGGCACATAACAGATATTCACAAAATGAGTTACGATGACCATGAAGATGTTTGGCACTGGTGTTCCTCAACCTTGTTTTCCTTGCATTCCCCAGGCTGCCACCATGAGGCATCTGCAGCCTCCTTAACTTTATCTGTGGGCAAAATTTTCCATCCTCTCACCCTGTTTCCTTCAATCAAAGTGTGTGTATCCCATTCACAGCTGCTGTAGTCCCGACGGGGTGCCTGAATAGGAAATATACGTTTAAACATGACATAATATGCCATCAGCTGCAGACACGCTCTTGCTCAAAGTATTAAGGGATAATAATTGTGGGGATTTCAAACTCAATGCCATGTCAGCAGGATGTGTTGTAATAGAGCCTTGTTACTGAAATGATACTCTGCGGATGGACACCAATAATATCACTTGGAAGTACAATAAAATGCAGAACTTTAGCCCTACCCTAGACAGACTGAAGGTGATTCCTACGTGAATAAAAGTTTGGCAAGTACTCCTTCAGATTTTAGGCATTAAGAGTACCTGGCCCAAAGTCGGCACTTGATTTGTGTTTATCTTCTACCCTGGCAGGTTTGAAGGACCTTCTGCGCTATTGAAATCATACTACCACTTCCAGCACTGATGGCACACTGCAGATAACCTTTCTGATTAGGTATTCTGATTAGGTAAAAGAAAAAAGGAACGAACACTCAGAGAATCAGCTTGGATTCATGGCTATAGTTTGTGGCATTTGAGAGACTAAGTTTTCTTAAGAAATATTTCAAGTGATTCTGACATTACATTTAATTAATTTCCTTTTATTACAGAGGATAACAGGCTGTTTATCTAGGACCTATAAACTACATTTGGTGCTTCTTCGGACAGGTTGTCCGTGGCAAAAAAGTGTAAAATCGCATTTTGTGTTCAGGAAACTAATGTGATTCAGTGAGCTTGGTGGGGAGTAAGAAAGTCAAGGCTGAGAAAAATAGCAGGAACAAGACCATGGAAGGGTGAATATACTATATAGGGTGTTTGTTTGGAGGATTCTGCCTGGAGGGTTCAGGGTATCGGCAGATCATGTGACTTTTAGGAAACTATTTTGATACAACAGAAGATCAGTTAGCAAAATATTCTCATATTCAAGATAAAAGGTAGTTAATTACTTTTAAATTCTGATAAGGGAAATAAGATGGAGAGGAACAGATGTTTTAAGATATCATGAGAAGGTAGAGTTGAAAGGTATTAGTGACAGATGTGGATGGAATGGTTTTGGAAAAGGAAGAGTCAAGATGACTTGCAGGTTTCAGCATTGCTTAAAATGATGTTGCTATTTTCTAAACTAAGGTCTACAAGTGAAGAAATAAGTTTTGGAGCAAAGATAATTTCAGCTTTGTCCGTTTCTGGTACAGCATTTCAAGGGTA
The DNA here is from genome assembly GCA_963573385.1 of Cacajao melanocephalus. NCBI lineage: Eukaryota > Metazoa > Chordata > Mammalia > Primates > Pitheciidae > Cacajao > Cacajao melanocephalus. The sequence continues at coordinate 102,031 of CAUYLG010021925.1, forward strand.
CATCCTTATAAAACAATCTAGTGATTGAATATATGAATCTAGGTGCAATATAAGGGTGGAGCTGATTTTGCATATGTCCCATAGACAAAATGGACTAAATCAATCTTTAGTCTTGCTTCTAAATCACTGGACTACTTCTCTACTCAGGGCCATTTCATTACCTCCTCCAATGTTCTACTTGCCAAGAGCATGGGACATTGGGTCCTATTCCTTAGAGATGGAATAAATAACTCTACTTTTGCTTAGGTATTCGACTTTGGAATAGTGACTTTAATTTTGAGGTCCAAGGTCTTCATCTTTAAACTGTGTTATGAGCATCAAATGTAAACATGTTGAAGCGAGTATATAGCATAGTGTCTGAAAATCATAGCTGCTCAATAAAAGCCATTTTCCTGCCCCTCCTTTTTTTCTATTAATACAGGTGATTTAAATACCCTGGCAGTAAATAATTCCTGATTTTCTGCCTAATTACTTTCAGAAAAGAATTGAGTGAATTCTCTTCCCCAAACACATAGTGTTAACCATACACTCCAAAAAACATCTACTTTAAGAAGAAAAGATGTGAGTGGAATCACCATGTACTGAGGAATGGCATTTTATTTTACACAATCGAAGTAGAGGCCTTGCTGATTTTAATTGTGCCATTGGCTGTGCGATCTGGAGCAATCTCTCTGACTCTCCTTTTCTATTAAAACGGCTATAGTTGATTATAAGTTTTTTGTACATATGAAATAATACCAATAGAATTATGCTTAATTCCTGAAGTATAATAGCAAAATAATAAACTTCAAACAATATCCTTCTGATGAAAACTTTTTTTCTGACTAGGCTCAGGAAGTTAGTGTGTCCCAGCATCTCAATGGAATGTTTGCAATCACTAGAGCTAATTAGTAGTCTAGATATCTGGCAGAGCTTATTAGCCCAGGCTCTTTGTGGTGCTTTTACCAGTGAAGCTTGATTGGTCTGAGCCTTGGATGATGAACAAGGCTATTTTGTTCTGTATTTTTGGCATTTTCTGTTGCCTGTTCCAAATGCTATACAACAAATTGGTGGATCTCAAAATCCAGCACCTGGACCAGCAGTATTAGCATTACCAAGGATTTGTTTTTTTGTTTTTCTGTTTTGAGAAATGAAAATATTCAGGCTCCAACTTAGAGCCACTGAACCAAAACCTCTGTGGGTAGAGACCAGAAAACTAGTACAGGAAGGCTCCAGCTGATTCAACTGAAGATTAAAGTTGAAGAACCATTGCTTGTTAGGTCAAACCACCAGCATCAGCATCACCTGAAGCTTGTTAGAAAATGTAGACTCTCGGGCTTACACCAGACCTGATGAATTAGAATTGGAATTAGTTTAACAAGATACACAGGTGATTCTTGTAAACATTAAAGTATAAGAAAGGCTGGGTGCAGTGGTCCACGCTTATAATCTCGGCATTTCGAGAGGCCAACGTCTGATTGTGTAAGCTCAAAACTTCAAGACCAGCCTGGGAAACATGGTGAGACTTCCATTTCTACAAATAATAAAAAATTTAGCAAAGCATGGTGGTGTATACCTGTGGTCCCAGGTATTCAGGGGGCTAAGATAGAAGGATCAATCGAGCTTGGGAAGTTAAGGCTGCAGTGAGCCGTAATCATGCAACTGTACTTCATCCTGGGTGACAGAGTGGGATCCTGTCTCAAAGTGTAAAAAGCGTGATTCTAGACAGAATTATCGTTACATATATACAGATCCATTGTCTAATTAGAGGGACTCTACATTCTTAAGGTTGTATTATGTTTATTCCAAAATAATCCCTGTATCTATCCATAGTTCCCAGTTAAGCACTTTTTAAAGGTGAGCCTTAGAAAATTCAATAAGATAGCCTTAAAAAAGGATTGCTAGCATTTTGGCTTTAAACAGTAAATGTCTGACCAATCATTAATATTTATTAATAGCAATGTAGATAATTCTTTAATACTCACTGATATATATGTACTCAATTGTATAGATATCTCATCAACAACCCTCCCGTACCACAAGTAAAATCTGTTGATTTAAAGCTTTTTTCCTAATTAATTTGTCTAAGGATATTGTGTCAATATTTGCCTAGGAACAGGACCGCCTTTTAAATCATTGAAATGCATATATATTAACACATGCTACTTTATATAAGATATATTAGAAATAATTAATTTCTCTCTTTGATTTATTTCTTTCTTGGATCTTAAATTTGGTAAACAGAAGAGCTCTCATAATAGTTAGAAGTTAATTAAAATTTGAAGACTGCCAAACAAATAATTTCTTTATATGCGTTGTTGCTTTACTGCATTTGATGATTCTAGTTTCTCAAGTCTCTTTGGTTCTAATTTTCTTTCATTTTTTTCTCATTTGAACCTACAGACTGTAGTTTCCTGTGTTCCCTATTATCATTGAATATATGTTCAATATTGCATGGGAAAAATTGCAAGATTGATTTGTGATGTATTATGTAGACAGCTTCCTCCAAAGGAGCTATCATTTGGTTCTGTCAAGCACCAGAGTGCATTATTAGTCAGTAACTACTTAAACCAAATTTAGATTTTGAAATTCCCTGATCCAAGAAAGTTAAAACTGGGATAAAATTCCCCATGTAATAACTGCCTCACTTTCTGTTTTCCTTAACCTTGATGGCACAACTTTTAAGGAATCCCAGCTTGTTGTAGAGATGCTAAAATCTAAATCTGCTAAAATATACCTTATGCTGGTTCTGAATTCTAAATTACGTTGCTCTCACCTCACCAAATGGAGAAAACTAAGAGTCTAATTTTTTATTATCAGCAAGTGCTCTCAGGACAAAAGTGGCTTCAGTGTTTGCTTATCTGGGTAGTTATTTTCTCTTCACTTTTGGCTTGGCTCTTCCTTACTGCCTTTCCATAATGGTTTTATGAAAGATTTAAAAAAATTTTTTTAAATTAAAAATATTTGTCTAGCTATACATATTTGTGATGTAGCATGGGTGATCTGAATAGCTTCACTGACCATTATAGAAACAGGGAGGTTCCCTCTTTGCTTTTTAGTTATGTCCAAAAAATAATGGGATTTTCATATTAGGAACTTCAGCATCTGAATGAAATTTGCTTATGTTATAAATGAGATATCTGTTTTGATAACCTCTTATCAAGAGGGCCTGGCAGGTCAGACATACCTTGTATTTAAGGTATTTGTGGAGAAGTTGCATAAAGGAGGAGAGTTGCTATGAACAAAGGAGTAAGATACTCTAAAATGAGCTCATAGCTTCCATCTGGGTGTTCTGCTGCTGCTTTCAACTCAGTCTTCTCTCTCTAGCGTTAATTGTCACCTGTTTTTTTTTTTTTTCCTTCCAGTGTCCTTACTTTCTGTTCTTCACTAACCTATCCTGCCTCTTTGGCTTGCTTTCTTCCTCTCTACTCGAATTCCTTTCTTTCTGTGCAATTAAACTCATTGTTTTTCTTTTTGTGCTGCTTGTGATGGGTTTCTGATGGTTACTTTCTGTGTCATTTACTCAGTTATTTTTCCTCTTCAACTGTAATACTTGGATTATTTTTATGCTAATCTAAATATTTCTTTTCTTTAGAAATACTTTGTATGTGTGTGGCGGTGGGGGAGGGGGTAGAGAAGGTAAGATAATAGACTAAAAAGATGTCCCTCTACCAGGTAATAATTATTATCCCTTTCTATGAGCTGCTTCTACTTTCTTTTACTTCAAGATATCCCCATTTATATCAACTCACCCCAACTCACCCACAACAAAATCCACTAAAATGTTAACTTGCTTGCACATCATTTAAAAAAAAAATCCTTTTCAATTACGTGTGTACTATCACTACATATACATAATGATTGCTAGCTACAGTGCCAGCTAGCTGGATTCGTTCTTCCTAACAAAACTTATTCTGTCTCCTATGATGTCAGTAGCAGCTACAAACGCAATCCTCATAGCTGCAAAAGGCAACCATTTCTGATTTCCAGACCCTCCCTTACAAACAACAACAAAAAAGAATAGGATCCAGTAAAAGCATCTTGATTTTCTGGAACTAGTCTGTTCTTCTTATCATCAAAACACATTATACATGTTTCCTTATTTCAATTCATAAACACTTTCTTCTACAGAATGACCCCCCTGGTTCACCAGCTGCATGAGGTTGTCAGAGTTAATTGACTATTCTAACTCTAAAGTTAAATTGTCTGATTAGATCCCTGGAGCAATGTCAGAAACTTCAAAGGAAGAGGTCTTAATTATGGAAAGAATACAGCTCTGAAGTTTAGAAATATAGCATTAGTCTTGGCTGTTACTAACTAGTTGTAATCTGGATAAGTTATTTAATCCTTTATGTCTCAGTTTCCTTTATTATAGGATGAAATGGCTTGGAGAACTGTTAGTCAACATTCATGATGATAGAAAATTCTTACTGATATAATATATTCCTTATTATTTCATTTATCATAAGAACTCAGTAAAGTAAGCATAATTACTATCTACTAATAAGGAAATTAAAACTCAGATTATGCAGTTTTCAAAGTGAAATGCAGTTAATACATGATGGGGCCAGGTTTCAAATCAAATTGTTTAATGCTTTGCCTTTGCATTACACTCCTATTCTTAGCATGATTACGAGCCACGTCCTTTTGGCTACCCATCATTGTTTAATAGTTTTCCCTAAAATGTCATCTAAAAATAAAATGATACATATAGCCAAATGCTAATTATATGAGCAATAGGCAGAGGTATTCAGGAATTTCATCAGTTTTCTTTTTTTTTCCCTGTTCCATGAGTCATTACTCTTTATGTGAAATAAGATGCCCTCAGGTGAATAGCTAACTTTGTTAGAAAAACACCACCAACCATGAGCAATTGTGATAATAAGAATTTTCCTGTCAAGTAGTACTTTTGAATTAGACACAAGACCATTGTTAAGTAGTGGGGAGTCCAGCTGCCTGGCTTCTCTTCTAAGTTATATAGCTATGCACATTCACTGTTACCCACTGAAAGCCATTAGTATTTGAAACCTAAAGAGTCATCTTTGGGGAACAAATTTCTAATTGGATAACTGACCAAAATAACTTAGTATCATTTATAAATTTCATGCTACTTGTTTGACTAAGGAAGCTTAAATGAATAATTAATAACAAGTTATTTTTCTTATATATTAAGCTTTGTAATCCAAGAACTTCTTAGAAAACAACACTTCAATGTTCTTTCTTATCAAGGAATATCTATTCTTTTGGCAGCTGTGTGATAAACATAGAATATTTCTCAGTGCATACATTTTCTGGTAAAAGATCTGTGACCATGAGTGACGGGAATGGGGAATTAGAAAAAGCGGTAACACTTCAAGGGAGACGTGGACTGTGACTAAGGAATGGAAAGGGAAAGCCAAAAATGGATGAGGATTCGTTACTAAAACCATCAGCAGGATAGTGAATAAAAGCTGAGTGGTCTACAGTGTAGTCTTCAGATCGTAATGTAGGCCTGAAAGCAAATAAAGATTTTTAGAAACTTTTATTACTTGAGATTGGTGGCTCAGTTGGGAGTAAAACGCACGATTATATCTATAGTAAGGCAAAACTAAACCAATTCACTGGAGACAGGAAATGATTTATCAATTGGAAAAGGACCAACAAAACTATGGCACATTAAACTTTGTACTTCTAAACTAAGCACTAATTAAAAACCACCAGCTGCTCCTCAAACAATATATCCTGCTAATTCAGATGACCTTAAATCTTGTTGCACAAATACATTAAAAGTTAATTTTTCCCTGCTTCTCAAAGTGTTCCTTATGTTCTGCCATACCCCAAGAAGAAATTGGTGATTACTTGAGAGAATACTGTGACTGCTTTCTTTTGGATTGATGAAGTTTGTCATACTTTATTCTCAAGGGAAAGAAAAAATCTGTTGATTGTTTACAATTCTATAAAGGAATAAATTTATAAACTGTGCAGAATTTGATAGAATTAGAAGGCAATGAGTTTTTGTCTCTCACTACTTCAAACTTATTAATATAATATTATACTGTAGTCAAAAAAAAACTTCTACTAGAAATGGCTGTAAGAAATCAGGATACATTTTACACCATTTTGGAATTGTGATTGTTGTCACCTATGTTTTTATATAGAAAGTTCTTTTTCATGGTGTTGAGCCACTAATAGTTACTTCCATGAGCAGTTCATAAATACTCAAAATATGCTGGAAATAATTTCCTGATTTTTGCTGTCTTTTGGAGCTCTTGCCTGTGCTGCCAAAAGTTATTAGTGGCTAGGTTAGTGAATTGGGCAAGAGTGGATTCTCACCAGAGCTCCTGAGGGTCAGATATCACAGTCACTGTCTTTGTTGCAAAGCATTGTTGCAAAGCATTGACTGAAGAGCGAAAAGAAATAAAGATGCACAATTGGTCCTATTCATTTCTTATAGTGATCTCAGGAATCTTAAGAGCAGCTATAGAGACAAAATTATAGGGTGAATTTTGATAATCACTTTGTAAGGTCAAGAATCCCACATTGTGATTCTAAAGAACAGCTGATCACTCATTTATTTAATAAATATTTATTGAGTACCACTCTATATCATGCATTGTTCTATGTTCTTGGGTTAAAGAATCCATCAAGATGGTCAACGTCAAAATTCTCATGTAATTCCATAGAGAGAAAAAATAAAAAAAGAAAAATACTAGACAGCTCTAAGTACTGTGCAGAAAATTAAAATAGAGTAATAGAGAGTGATTTAGAGGCCACTTGAGACTAGAATAAGAAAAAGACTTCTTAGAGGAGGTAACATTTCATCTATATCCAGGTTAAATAGAAGTTCCTAATTAGAACAGTTAGTAGACCTGTATGATAATAGAACAATATGATTGGAGCATATGGTGGAAGGGTAAGTCCTAGGAGGTAAGCAGAGGTCAGGTCATGACATTCTTTTTAAGTTCATATGGATTTAATTCTAAGACACTAGGAAACTTTAAATAGGAGAGTTATATTATCTGATTAACATTTAGCCAGGTTACCTTGGCTCCTGAGTGAAGAAAGCATTTAGAAGTTGGGGGAACTATGAGAGAAATTCATGTGATAGAAGATGGTGACCTGGACAAAAGTGGTAGACATAAGACAGTAAAATGAATATTAAGTGATTTGATTTGGGATACATTTTAGAAGTAGAGCTGGTGAAACTTGCTAACAAAATTATTGTGGGTATTTCATGAATGAAAGGATTCAGGGACAACTCAGGTTTTTGGTTTAATAAAAGTGGTAGATCTTTTCTAAGGAAAGATAGAAGTAATGCAAAATTTTGGAGAAAAGGGAAATAAGTTTTGTCTTATACATCTAATAGAATTAATTTAGTTTTGGGGGTAAATTCAATATGGCTGAGATAATGATTATGATAATTATTCTCTATTTCATCTTGCTTTCTTTGTAACTTCATAAATTCTCTAAGTTTGTTAATCCAATGAGGGAGAAATTCACACACATTTACAAAGATATTAAATACTTACTGAAAGAAATAAAATCATTCACCAAATTTGTTAACTTCTTAATTCAATAATTACTATGTCCTACTTGTTAATAGTAGTATGTAATATGTGTACTATTTGTAAAACCTGAAGTGATGCATAGCTGAATAGCCTAAAAGATTGTGTGTGTATGTGGGGTTGGGGGGAGTTGGTAGAGACAGGATGGGGTATCACATTGAATGGTGTCGTGAGACAAATAGTGTCTCCCTTTATATTAGTCCATTCTCACACTGCTCTAAAGGTCTGCCTGAGATTGAGTAATTTATAATGGAAAGGTTTAATTGACTCACAGTTCAGCAGGGCTGGGGAGGCCCCAGGAAATTTAGAATCATGGTGGAAGGGGAAACAATACATCCTTCTTTACATGATGGCAGAAAGGAGAAGTGCAGAGCAAAGGGTGGGGAAAAGCCCCTTATAAAACCATTAGATCTCAAGAGTATTCACTCACTGTCATGAGAATAGCATGGCGAAAACTGCCCCCATGATTCATTTACCTCCCACTGTGTCCCTCCCATGACACATGGAGATTATGGAAACTAATTCAAGATGAGATTTGGGTGGGAACACAGCGAAACCTTATCACTCCTCAAATTCAAATGTTGAAGCCCTAACTCTCAGTACTAAGAATGTGACTGTATTTGGAATTGGGGCCTTTAAAAAGGTAATTAAGGTGAAATGAAGTTATTAGGGTACACTGTAATCCAATGTGACTGTTGCCCTTAAAAGAAGAGGAGGCTGGCTGTGGTGACTCAAGCCTGTATTCCCAGCACTTTGGAAGGCTGAGGCAGATGGATTACTTGAGTCCAGAAGTTTGAGACCATCTAGGGAAACATGGTGAAACCCTGTCTCTACAAACACACACACACACACAAATTTAGCTGGGCATGGTGGTGCATGCCTATAATCCTAGACACTAGGGAGCCTGAGGTGGGAGGATCACTTGAGCACAGGTGGTCAAGTCTACAGTGAGCTGTGATAATGCTACTGTACTCCTGTACTCCAGTCTGGGTGAGTGAGACAGTGTCTCAAAAAAAAAAAAAAAAAAGTAAAACACCCACAGACTGTCATGTGAACACACAGATGAAAGGTGTTTGCCCACAAGTTGAGGGATAAGGCCTTGGAAGAAATCAACCCAGTTGATGCCTTGCTCTCAGATTCCTACCCTACAGAATTGTGAAAAAATAAATCTCTATTGTTTAAGCCACCTGGTCTGTACCATTTTCTTTTTTTAATTATTATACTTTAAGTTCTGGGGTACATATGCAGAACATGCAGGTTTATTACACAGGTAAACATGTGCCATGGAGGCTTGCCACATCCATCACCCCGTCATCTACATTAGGTATTTCTCCTAATGCTATCCCTCCCCTATCCCCCAACCCCTGCTATCCCTCCCCTGGGTCCCTACCCCTGACAGTCCTTGGTGTGTGATGTTCCCCTCCCTGTGTCCATGTGTTCTCGTTGTTCAATACCCACTTACAAGTGAGAACATGTGGTGTTAGGAGTTCTGTTCCTGTGTCAGTTTGCTAAGAATGATGGTTTCCAGCTTTACCCATGTCCCAGCAAAGGACATGAACTCATCTTTTTATGGCTGCATAGTATTCCATGGTGTATTCCATGCCACATTTTCTTTATCCAGTCTACCATTGCTGGGCATTTGGATTGGTTCTAAGTCTTTGCTATTCTGAACAGTGCCACAATAAATGTATGTGTACATGTATCTTTATAATAGAGTGATTTATAATCCTTTACGTACATACCCAGTAATGGAGTTGCTGGGTCAAATAGTGTTTCTAGTTCTAGATCCTTGAGGAATCGCCACACTGTCTTCCATAATGAGTGAACTAATTTACATTCCCACCAACAGTGTAAAAGCATTCCTATTCCTCCACATCCTCTCCAGCATCTGTTGTCTCCTGATTTTTTAATGATCGCCATTCTAACTGGCATGAGGTGGTATCTCAATTTAGTTTTGATTTACATTTCTCAAGTGAACGGTGATGATGACCTTTTTTTCATATGTTTGTTGGCTGCATAAATGTCTTCTTTTGAGAAGTGTCTGTTCATATCTTTCACCCACTTTTTGATAGGTTTTTTTTTGTAAATTTAAGTTCTTTATAGATTCTAGATAATAGCCCTTTGTCAAATGGATAGGCTGCAAAATTTTTTTCCTATTCTGTTGGTTGCTGGTTCTCTGTAATGATAGTTTATTTAGTGGTACAGAAGCACTTTAGTTTAATTCGACCCCATTTGTCAATTTTGCCTTTTGTTGCCATTGCTTTTGGTGTTTTAGTCATGAAGTTCTTGCTCATGCTTATGTCCTGAATGGTATTGCTTAGGTGTTCTAGGGTTTTTATGCTGTTAGGTGTTTAAATTTTTAATCCATTTGGAGTTAATTTTTGTATAAGGTGTAAGAAAGGGATCCAATTTCAGCTTTCTGCCTATGGGTAGCCAGTTTTCCCAACAGTATTTATTAAATAGAGAATCCTTTCCCCATTGCTTGTATTTGTCAGGCTTGTGAAAGATACAATGGTTTTACTTCTGAGGCCTCCGTTATGTTCCATTGGTCTATGTCTCTGTTTTGGTAACAGTACCATGCTGTTTTGATTGCTGTAGCCTTGTAGTATAGTTTCAAGTCAGGTAGCATGATGCCTCCAGCTTTGCTTTTGTTGCTTAGGGTTGTCTTGGCTATGTAGGCTGTTTTTTGGTTCCATATGAAATTTAAGGTGTCTTTTCTTCCAATTCTGTGAAGAAAGTCAATAGTAGTTTGATGAGAATAGCACTGAATCTATAAATCACTTTGGGCAGTATGGGCATTTTGACAATATTGATTCTTCCTAACCATAAGCATGGAATATTTTTCCACTTGTTTGTGCCCTCTCTTATTTCCTTGAGCAGTGGTCTGTAGTTCTCCTTGAAGAGATCCTTCACATCCCTTGTTAGTTATATTTGTAGGTATTTTATTCTCTTTGTACAATTGTGAATAGGAGTTCATTCATCATTTGTCTGTTATTGGTGTATAGGAATGCTTGTGATTTTTGCACATTGATTTTATATCCTGGACTTTGCTGAAGTTGCTTATCCTTTGAAGGAGATTTTGAGATGATGGGGTCTTCTAAATATACAGTCATGTTGTCTGCAAATAGAATTTCACTTCCTCTTTTCCTAATTGAATACACTTTATTTCTTTTTCTTGCCTGAATGCCCTGGCAAGAACTTGCAATAGTATGATGAATAGGAGTGGTGAGTGAGGGCATCCTTGTCTTGTGCTGGTTTTCAAAGGAAAACTTCTAGTTTTTGCCTATTCAGTATGATATTGGCTGTGGATTTGTCATAAATAGCTCTTATTATTTTGACATATGTTTCATCAATACCTAGTTTTTAGCATAAAAGGCTGTGAATTTTTTGAAGGCCTTCTCTGCATCTATTGAGATAATCATGTGGTTTTTGTCTTTGTTTCTATTTATGTGGTATGAGTTATATTTATTTATTTGCATATGTTGAACCAGCCTTGCATCCCATGGATGAAGCTGACTTGATCATGATGGATAAGCTTTTTGACAGTCTGTTGGATTTGGTTTGCCAGTATTTTATTGAGGATTTTTGCATCAATGTTCATCGTGGATATTGGCCTGAAATTTTCTTTTTAGTTGTGTCTCTGCCAGGTTTTGGTATCAGATGATGTTGGTCTCATCAAATGAGTTAGGGTGGATTCCCTCTTTTTGTATTGTTTGGAATAGTTTCAGAAGGAATGGTACCAGCTCCTCTTTGCACCTCTGGTAGAATTCGTTTGTGAGTCCATCTTGTCCTGACATTTTTTTGTTGCTACCTCAATTTCAGAGCTTGTTATTGGTCTATTCAGGGATTAGACTTTTTCCTGGTTTAGTTTGGGAGGGTGTTAGTGTCCAAGAGTGTTATTCACTTCTTCTAGATTTTCTAGTTTATTTGCATAGATGTGCATATAGTGTTCTCTGTTGGTAGTTTGTATTTTTGTGGGATTGGTGGTGATATCTCCTTTATCATTTTTTATTGTATATGTTTGATTCTTCACTCTTTTCTTCTTTATTAGTGTGGCTAGAGGTCTATTTTGTTGCTCTTTTAAAAAAACCAGGTCCTGGAATCACTGATTTTTTTGAAGTTTTTTTTTTTCATGTGTGTGTCTCTATCTCTTTCAGTTCTGCTCTGATCTTAGTTATTTCTTGTCTTCTGCCATCTTTTGAATTTCTTTGATCTTGCTCCTCTAGTTCTTTTAATCGTGATGTTAGTGTGTCGTTTTTAGATCTTGCCTTGTTTCTCTTGTGGGTATTTAGTGGTATAAATTTCCCTCTATACACTGCTTTAGATGTCTCCCAGAGATTCTGGTACATTGTGTCTTCATTCTCACTGGTTTCAAAGAACATCTTTATTTCTCCCTTCATTTCATTGTTTATCCAGTAGTCATTTAGGAGCAAGTTGTTCAGTTTCCCTGTAGTTGTGTGGTTTTAAGTGATTTTCTTAATCCTGAGTTCTAATTTGTGCTGTGGTCTGAGAGACAGTTTGTTATGATTTCTGTTCTTTTGCATTTGCTGAGCAGTGTTGTACTTCCAATTATGTGGTCAGCTTTAGAATAATTGCAGTGTGGTGCCGAGAAGAATGTATATTCTGTGGATTTGGGGTAGAGGGTTCTGTAGATGTCTATTAGGTCTGGTTGGTCCAGAGCTGAGTTCAAGTCCTGAATTGCCTTGTTAATTTCTGTCTCGTTGATCTGTTGTGATATTGACAGTGGGGTGTTAAAGCCTCCCACTAGAATCTAAGTCTCTTCGTAGGTCTTTAAGAACTTGCTTTAGGTATCTGGGTGCTCCTGAATTGGATGCATATATATTTAGGATAGTTAGCTCTTCTTGTTGCATTGATCTTTTTACCATTAAGTAATGCCCTTCTTTGTCTCTTTTGATCTTTGTTGGTTTAAAATCTGTTTTATCATAGACTAGGATTGCAATCCCTGCTTTTTTTTTTTTTTTTGCTTTCCATTTTCTTGGTAAATCTTTCTCCATCCCTTTATTTTGAGCCTATTGGCCCCACTCTCTTCTGGCTTGTAGGGTTTCTGTGGAGAGATTCTCTGTGAGTGTGATGGGCTTTCCTTTGTGGGAAGCCTTTCTCTCTTGCTGCCCTTAGTATTTTTTCCTTTATTTCAACCTTGGTGAATCTGGTGATTATGTGTCTTGGGGTTGCTCTTCTTGAGGAATATCTTTGTGCTATTCTCTGTATTTTCTGAATTTGAATGTTGGCCTGCCTTGCTAGGTTGGGGAAGTTCTCCTGGATAATATCCTGAAGAGTATTCTCGAACTTGGTTTCATTCTCCCTGTTACTTTCAAGGTACACCAATCAAACATAGATTTGGTCTTTTCACATAATTCCACATTTCTTAGAGACATTGTTCATTTATTCTCACTATTTTTTCTCTAATTTTGCCTTATCGCTTTATTGAATTGAGTTGATCTTCATACTTACCTGGCAGGGGAGATACCATGATCACGGAGGTGATTTTCCCAGGGCGAGGCTTATCCATTGCACTCTGGATGTGCTGACCCCTGCGATTTCCCCAAATGTGGGAAACTCGACTGCATAATTTGTGGTAGTGGGGGACTGTGTTCACGCTTTCCCCTGAATTTTTGTATTAAAAAAAAAAGGAAAAGAGTTGATCTTCAATCTCCGATATCCTTTCTTCTGCTTAATTGATTCAGCTGTTGAAATGTATATGCTTCACAAAGTTCGCATGCTGTGTTTTTCAGCTCCATCAGGTTATTTATGTTCTTCTCTGTGCTAGTTATTCTAGTTGGCATTTTGTCTAACCCTTTTTCAAGGTTCTTAGCTTCCTTGCATTGGGTTAGAACATACTCCTTTAGCTTGGAGAAGTTTGTTATTGCTCACCTTCTGAAGCCTGCTTCTGTTAATTTGTCAAACTGATTCTCCATCCAATTTTATTCCCTTGCTGAGGAGTCGTGATCCCTTGGAGGAGAAGAGGTGTTCTGGTTTTTGACATTTCAGATTTTTGTGCTGATTTCTTCCCATCTTTGTGGATTTATCTACCTTTGGTCTTTGATATTGGTGACCTTTGGATGGGGTCTCTGAGTGCACATCCTTTCTGTTGTTGTTGAAACTATTTGTTAGTTTTCCTTCTAACAGTGAGGCCTCTCTGCTGGCAGGTCTGCTGGATTTTGCTGGAGGTCCACTCCAGATCCTGCTTGCCTGGGAATCACCTGCGGGAATCACCAGTAGGGGCTGCAGAACAGCAAAGATTGCTGCCTGTTCCTTCATGTGGTAGCTTCGTTGCAGAAGGGTACCTGCCAGATGTCAGCCAGAGCTCTCCTCTATGAGGTGTCTGTCAGCCCCTGCTAATGGGTGTCTCCCAGTCAGGATACATGGGGGTCAGGGAGCCACTTGAGGCAGTCTGTTCCTTATCAGAGCTTGAATGCTGTGCTGCAAGATCCACTGCTCCCTTCAGAGCTGCCAGGCAGGGACATTTAAGTCCACTGAAGGTATACCCACAACCAGCCCCTTTTCCCAGGTGCTCTGTCCCAGGAAGATGGGGTTTTTATTTATAAGTCCCCGACAGGCTGCTGCCTTTTTTCAGAGATGCTATGCCCAGGGAGAATGGAATCCAGTGACACAGTCTGTCTGCAGAGGCCTTGCTGAGCTACTGTGGGCTCCACCCAGTCACTGTGTAAACTTCCTGAGGACTTTGTTTACACAGGCAAGGTTAAAACCACCTACCTACCTCAGCAATGGTGGACGCCCATCCCACACCAAGCTCCAACATCTCAGGTTCAGTTCAGATTGTTGTACTAGCTGCAAGAAGGATCTTAGCTTACTCCTTTGTGGAGGTGGGACCCACCAAGCCAGATCACTTGGCTCCCTGGCTTCAGCTCCCTCGTTTTCAGGGGAGTGAGCAGTTCTGTCTTGCTGGAATTCCAGGCACCACTGGGGTATGAAAAAAGAAAAAAAACTGCTGCGGCTAGTTGGGTGTCTTCCCATACGGCCACCCACTTTTGTGTTGGAAACCCAGGGCGCTGGTGTTGCAGACACCAGAGGGAATCTCCTGGTTGTTGGGTTGTGAAGACCATGGGAAAAGCGCAGTATCTGATCCAGAATGCTAGAGTTCTGAGAAAAGTCTCTAATGGCTTCCCTTGGCTAGGAGAGGAGTTCCCCAACCCCTTGCACTTCATGGGTTAAGCAATGCGCCATCCTGCTTTGGCTTGCCCTCCTTGGGCTCCATCTACTATCTAACCAGTCTCAATGAGATGAACCAGGTAACTCAGTTGGAAATGCAGAGATCACCTGCCTTCTGCATCGCTCTCACTGGGAGTGGTGCACTGGAGCTATTCCTATCCGGCCAGTTTTGCCAGCTATATCATCTGTAGCAGTTTCTTCAGGCAGCCCTAGCAAACGAATACAAACAGCTACTGAATCTCTTCTATACTCAAGCAAACTGAGTAAGGAAAGCTCAGTCAGGAAGTAGATCACAGGTTGCAGTTTGGAATTTTGTTTTTTCTCTAAGAATTCTCTCCCTTATAGGATACCTAACCATACCCTTAGAATCTTCTGGGATATATATTATATTTATAAGATGCTTTATTCTTCTTGACTACCCACCATAATATTGCAGGAGTTAAACCAGTTAGTATATCATTCTTATACTCCTCAGATTTTCATATTAGCCTAATATGTTTACAAAATAATTTTTTGCCTCTTACTGTTTTTTACTAAAATGTTTGAAAATATCTAGAGGTTTTTTTCATCAAATTTAGATGGTATGTTTCAAATGGTCTGACTTAAATTTTTGGCGATATAGTAGGTTAACCCTGATGGATATCTACCTCAAATTGTTGAGATATCTTTCAAAATAGTAAGAAACAGGTGTGAATGTTGAAAGACACCACATGTACTAAGTGTCCATGCACAGAACAGTGATTTATAATATTAGATAAACTATGAGATAAAAATCCTATGGACAAACATTCTGACTGTAAACATTGATTTTTCTTTTTTTTTTTTTTTCTTTTTTCTGAGATGGAGTTTCGCTGTTGTTGCCCAGGCTGGAGTGCAGTGGCACAGTGTCGGCTCACTGCAACCACTGCCTCCCGGTTTCAAGTGATTCTCCTGCCTCAGCCTCCTGAGTAGCTGGGACTACAGGCACACACCACCATGCCAATCTAATTTTCTTTTTTTTTTTGTATTTTTAGTAGAGACAGGGTTTCACCATATTGGTGAGGCTGGTCTCGAACTCCTGACCTCATGATCCATCCACCATGGGCTCCCAAAGTGCTGGGATTACAGGCGTGAGCCACCGTGTCCAGCCAAGCATTGATTTTTCTATCAATCTTCTTTTTATATAGGCAAAGGAATTTATCAAATCAAAAGGGAATAATGTGCCCAGCATTGCGTGCATGAACAGATTATTATATGTGTCTTCTATTAGCTTGCAAATATTAATGCTTTATACAGCATCGTAAACATTACATTTTATCTCAATCTTTGCAAAATTATCAAAGTCCTCCTTTTCTCTGTCCTTTATTTAACAATGTGGCCTATCTTTTCCAAAGTTTCTTCTTTAGCAGGGGTGTGTTCCTCTATGCCTTGCAGGATAAGTGGAGTTCACATTATACTGTATATGTGGACTGTAATTGTGATCACAGCAGATAATTGTATAGTAGGTAGAATTGTATAGAATAGTGTTAAAAGGACCAGGTAGAGAAATAGGACAGGAAACATAAGATCAGCTCGGAAACAGCACAGTATAATTCTCAGTGGTATTATGGCCATGAATTTCTTTACTCCAAAGTTAATAATTTATTTTGATACTAAATCTATTCAACACCTTTCAAAAGGTCCAGAGTTAAGTGTGCTGACATTTTCCTTAATTGATGCTAAGATATGACAAATTTAAAATCTTTGTGTTATTTTTATATTTCTTTTCTTAGATTCTAGGTGTCTAAGAGGGGTCAGCTCAAGAAATTGTTAATGAAGTGTTTGCAGTTGACAAACCAGTGTAATCACCTTTCTTGGAAATAGCTGGTTAATTTGCATCTCAGTAGGCTTCAGAAGATGGTGTAAGTGATTGTCTGGGATCAATTATAACCTGGTCAATTCTGAATTTGAAGATAGATATGGAAAACTTTGATTTCAGTTCAATTTAACTTGACCTTTTTAAATATAAACGAGAGAAATTATTTCAGAAAAGTCTTTTACAGAAGTCTAATGGACACATTTTCTAAAATCAAAATATATGAAAGTCAGTGAAATTATATTGAAATAGCAATAACAAAATAGCTATTGAGTCTTTTCTGTTATTCATGACCAAATTGCAATTTAAATTGATTTCAACAGGACATATTTGAAGTTAGTGTCTCTTATTTTTTTAAAAATAGTTTTATGGGATATAATTGATAAATAACAAGCTTCACACATATAAAGTGTAAAATTTGTTAAATTTTGACATGTCATATAACCCATTAAAGTATCACAATGATCAAGATGATGAGCATATCCCTCTCCTTCAAACATTTCCTGGTTCCCTTTTTAATCCCTTCTCACTTCCATTCTCACCCTTCCATCTCCAGGAAACTCTTATTCTGCTTTCTCTCACTGTGGATCAGTTTGTGTTTTCTTGAATTTTATATAAATGGAAACATACAGTATGTCCCCTTTTCTGTTTGGCTTCTTTAACTGGGTGAAATTATTTTGCAATTCATCCATTTTGTTGTGTGTCAACAGTTCATTCCTTTGTGTTGTTTAGTACTCATCCATTGTATCAAGGTACCACAATTGTTTATATATTCACTTCTGGATGAACATTTTGACTTTTGGACATTTTAATAAAGCTGCTGTAAACATTTGTGTGCAAGTCTGGATATACATTCTCATTTTGGGAGGAGAGGAAATATCTAGGAATAGAATGCCTGGATTATATGGTCAGTGTATATTTATTGTATTCAGAATTTTTTCTTTAACATTATAAGTAATGGTTTCCCAGAGTTTTTGTACTATTTTACATTGAAAATAGCAGTGCATGGAAATTTTAGTTCCTTCACATTCTTACCACTACTTGGTACAGACAGCCTTTTAAGTTTTAGCCATCATTTTTAGGTTGTATTGGTATATCATTATGGTTTTAATATGCGTTTATCTAATAAGTAAATACGTTGAGCATCATGTTATGTGCTTTTGTACCATTCATATATTTGAAGTGTCTTTCCAAATATTTGCACATTTCCTATTCTATTTGTTTTATTACTATTGAGTATAGGAGTTATTTGTATATTCTGGATACAATTCTTGATCAGATACATGCTTTCAAATAGTTTCTTCTATAACAGTGTCTTTAAAAAGTAGAAACTTTGCTGGTCTGAATGCAGTGGTGTTTACAATTAATTGATACCTACAAGTTACATATTTCTCTGTTCCTTGTCCACCTCCACTGCTTCAATTGACTAGCCAAAAAAAAAAAAAAAAAAGTAGAAGCTTTTAATTTTGATAGTGTTAATTTGTTCACTTTTTCTTTTAGTATTTGTGTTTTTTACATCATATTCAAGAAATATTTCCCTAATGTAATTAACAAAAATTTTCTCATGTTTTCCTTTAGCAGATTATTTTGGGTTTTATGTTTAGTTACATGATTCATTTTTAGTTAATTTTTAATGTAACATGAAGTATATATTGAAGGACATTTTTCTACATGTGATTATTGTCCAAGCATTATTTTTGAAAAAGATGATGCTTTCTTCACTTAATTGCATGTATAGCTTTGTGAAGAATCGGTCATTTATATGTGTTGGGTTGTTTGTGAAGTATCTATTCGGTTCCATCGAGGTATGTGTCTGCCTTTATTACACTGCCACAGTGTCTGGATTACTGTAACTTTAAGTGTTGAAATCCTGTAGGGTTAGTCTTTCATGTTTGTTCTTTTTCAACATTGTTTTGTTGCTTATAGGCTCTTTAACTTTATTATGAATTTTTGAGTCTTGCTTTTTTCTTCTCCTTGGTCTTGGCTATGTTGGTATCTGCCTGGGCTCCCCACCTTGTGTTGTGTCTTTCATGGAAGTAAGCTGGGGTAATCATAGACTCACCTAATTTGTTTCCACCTCTCAAGAATCATGGTCGTTAAATGTCTAGGTGTCCAGTGCCTTGAAGCTAATTTCATATATTCATTTTTTAGCTCTGTTATAGCAGAAAGATAAATTCAGCTCCTGTTATTCAATCTTTTGATAGAAGTAGAGGTCCAAAATAAGTCTCTTGGGCCTCTTTTAAACAAGTTTCTTCCTGTAGCTCTTTTTTACGTGAATAAGGACTCACCTTCTTCTGGATGTCTTATCCTGTGTCTTCCTTAGGCTTTCTCGGATGTCTTCTCTAAGCAACTGTAGTATAAGTGCACAGACTCTAGAGTCACAGAGGTCTGCACCTGAGTGCTTGTCTGTTAGTGATAAGCTGTTGCTTAACTTACTGGCCATCTATTTAACTTTTTCGGTTTCATCTTATTTATATTTAATATTGTATTTCTAAAACTGAAGTTGAGGATTGAGAATTAAAATGGAAATCGAGTCAGCTTTATGCATAAAAACATTTTATTACATTGCTTAACACAGAGTAAACTCTTGACAATGTTGACTGTTACAGTAATTGCTAATACAACTAATGGTCATTACCTATATCATCACTTCTTACTACTATGACCATCAAACCTGAGTTTATATGTTTATGAAGTAGGTGTCTTATTCTATGTTGCAGCTCAACTTAACTCATGTTTTAATAGGGCCAGATTTAGTCATACTACCATGACTTCTATTTTTTTTTGTATCTATTACAAGGCCTAATAAAAAGTTTAGCCTGAAGGAGGTGGTCAATACCTATGGCAATCCTTGATTTTTATTGTTCCACATGTTGCCTCTATAGATGTGTAGCCATAACTATGGTGAATATAAATGCTACTTTTCTTGATAATTTCCTAAACTGATACATAAAGATAACTTTGGGCTAAACAGTGCATGCATGTACTTATAGATGATTCCTTTTTCAAAATTCTGTCTTCTACCAATCTTTAGGAACACTAGTGAAAATTTCAAATATATAGTGGGTGAATGTTTTTGGCCTGTGAGGTACATGAAGTTTGACATGGGAGCATCTTCACCTTTTTGTTTTTAAGTAGTAGGTACAGCATGGTGAAGCTTAGCGGTTTATATTTTTTTCTTTAAAAATCTGCCAAAACAAAAAGTTCTTAAAAGTCTACTTAGTTACCTTGTAGTTACTTAGCTTACTTAATCTGTCTAGTTCTTAAACATCTATTCAAACAAAATATTCTTCAGAATCCATCTATCTACCTATCTATTATCTATCATTAAGTAGGAGGTGCTGTAGTTCAAACAGGGATGGAAAGTTTAGAATGCGCTCTTTCATCTTTTTGTAATGAGCTCCTACTTCTTTACACATTCTCTTTTCTTCTGCACCTAATCCACTCTATGGAGCAGCTTAACAATTTTTGAAGTGTAATGTACACCATGTTTGGGTACAGTAAGAACTATGTTTATACTGGGACCACTTGCTACCTCTGTATCATTGGAAAAGTTGCTAAACCTTCAATTTCATCACTATATAGCTGGTGTAATAGTGCAGAGTTGTTTAAAAGATTAGAGATAAATTTTAAAAAGCAGCAGCATATAATAGGACTGATCTTGCAGGCTTTTTTTTTATTTGGTTATGGTTTGAACAAAAAGGATGAAGAATGGTTTAATTAGACACGCTGTAAATTTCAGGATTTCACTCTGAGCACTCCCCTTGGCAGGACAATGTGACTGAGTTTCTCCTAAAGGTAACCCCACATCAACCTGGCTGAAAAGCGGGCTTAGGAGATTTGAACTTAAATATGTTTAAATTACATGAAAAAGTTTCTGTGAAATTCTTTTTTTCTTTTGCATCCAAACTTTTTGGATGAAAAGTTCAGTAGGGAATGACAGACAAAATGTGAAATTATAGTTAATGAAATTGGACATGAAGACTTTGTAACAAAGGAATAGCAAAATCCAGGGCACCTGAAGAGGAAAGGCATTAGGCTCCTGGGGTAGTAGAGGCAAGAAATTTAATAGTTGTCTTTCAGAAATGGCCTCTGGAGCCTTCCTTCCAGGAGGAAACCTCCTGTACAGCTCTTTAGGTTGCTGTTGTGGGCCACTTATCCCACACTACTTTCCAAGCTGCTGTAGGCACCTTGAATTCAAACAAAACATCCCTTTATTGATGTCTTTCACAGTAAGAGAGCAGGGGGTGGCCCCAGCCCCTGCTTTTTCATTTAAGGACATTTCTCAATGTCTACACCTTGTGGAACAGATGAAATTGGGATCAACAAGCAGTGCTATTTGAAACTGACTACCTTCAGGCAGTCTCTTTGACAGGGGCTGAAGTGAACTTGAATTATTGGGACTAAACTGGGAGGTCCAATGGGAGACCACATTGTGTGTGTATGTGTGAGATTTCATAATCACTGAGATGTATCTCATGAAAGGATTCCTAACAATTGGAAATTCTGTTTCCAACAGTTCCATGTGTGTCCTCTGGAATTGTGTGTGTGTTTGTGTGTGTGTGTGTGTGTGTATGTAAACAAGGCCTGTCTCATGAAGACCCCATGATTTACACCCTGAGGTTGTTGTCAGGAACATCCCAATGCTTATGGAAAACACCTGTTAGAGCACTAAATCCTCAGACACATGCTCTGCAGGAACTTTACGTACAGGAACTATTATTCCCTTAGAAAGGTTACATGAAATTTGTCCCTGACTTTTGCTAAGGTAACAGTGACCCCCATATCAGCCTGAAGGTCATTGAGGGCAGCTCCAGCTTATGGATAAAAAATGTATGGGTGATAGAATTTGCCATGCCTTTTTTTACATTATAAGCCAAGACAAAGTGTGTGCAAATTATTAATACATCCTGCTTTACCAGGGGTATATGCTTTGGATTAGGTAGACAAGAAATTGAAAGAGGAAGCAAAAATCACTAACTCAAGCATTTTTTGGTGACTTAAGCTAAAGAAAGCTTAATGAAGCAAAGATATACTGGTGGGGAATCAGAAGACAGCCTGTAGTCCTATATCTATTATTATTTGTGTGGTTAGTTGACTTTAGCCAAATAATTGAATATCTCTGACACTTAATTTCCCTACTTGTTGAATAAAGAAATTGAGTTAATTACACTTTTCTTCAGAAATTATTTTCTGATTTACTAATTCTAATATGGCCAGGAATACAGTACAATATTAGTGAAATTATCAGTGGTATGTTTTGTAGGAAGGGAATATCTTTCTGAAAGGGATTTGTTGCCTTATCACTTCTCCAATAAGCCCTTGTCAATATCCTACCACTTTATCTGTATGACTACAGTTGCCTGCCAAAACAAGTAAAATATTTCCTCAAGTAAGAGGTAGAGAACATAATGGAATAGAGAGGAATTTGTATGAGGTTTCTATTCAAGGCCTTTCAAAATGAGATTTGTTTTATTGCAATGAATAGAGTGAACACAGCAGCAAAGGAGGATGCTGTTAGAGATTTTCTCTGTCTGAAGTGGATTTTATTAGAACAGTAACAAGTACGTAGTTAGAGAAGTTTGTACCTCATAATTTATGGCATAAAGTTAATGGGGCTTTCACAACCTTTAAGATCTATTTAATTGTTCACTCTGGAATTATTATTATTTTGATAAGGTTGAGATTAAAGCTATGAAAGTAAACTCTGTAGAATATTCAGTTCAAAACCTAATTGTTATTGAGCCACTTTCTGCTCTGTCATAGTACTCCATATGTATAGTACATTCAGAAAGAAGTATCATAAAGTTAGATCTGTTGAGTCATAATAATTTCTATCTGTATGACTATATATTGTTACCTTAAATTGGAAATGCAAGAAGCAATGTAATCGTTCTTTTTAAAGATTTTCTAAAAAATGATTTTGATTCAGCTTGGACTCATAAGGTTACTGTGACATTGTTTGTAGTGACATTTAAAAAATGCAATTTACATATTTAGGGTTGAAATAATGGTTTTAGTTTTGACAAGAAGGAAAAAAATGCTTTTCATAGAAAGAATTATAAACAACCACTTACATGACAGCTAATCCATAAAAATGTATTTTATTCAAACATCATTGTCTTGTATTAAGAATGGATGGTTTGCCATAAGAAGCTATGTTCTATGCTAAGAAGCTGGCTTATCAGATGGGCAGTCCAAATTTACATTCCTGGAACTTCTGTTTACTTTTGCATTGCTTTATGTTCAATTTCTCAGTGACAGGCCACCAGTCAGCACTGTTCGTCCCTTTCCTTAACAAAATATTTCATTGACATTGCAATATAGTCTACAATAATTTTAGCCATTAAAACGAAACAAAAAAGTTTCTTAACCAGACTGTATTTCAGAAACTTACTTATTTTAATCTTCTTTAGGTGTTTGTAAAAATGAGAGTGAAATGTTAACCCAAGCATTGAGCCTGCCTGGCAGTGTTCCATCAGTTTCCACTTTAATTTTCCAATCACTTTTACATAATACCCTTCTTACTGTTACTGCTGTTCCTTCAGAAAGCAATAATAAACACAATTTAAAAGAATCATAGTGATTCTCATTATCTATGTTGTTTGTTTGCAGGCGCACTAAAATGAGAAATTGGTTTTAAAAGTGGATATTGAGTCTTCTATTACCACCCTTGGGGAAAGGGTGTGTGGGTGGATACATGGGTAGATGGATAGGATTTCCAGAAATAGTCTTTGGTTAAAACAATAAAACCTCTGCCTGCCAAAACCAAGAGTGTATTTTATCAGAGTCAGCAGAGAGTGAATTGGCCACAGCTGTCCATGCCATCATGCCTCCAAATCTGAAGTTTGCCTGTGAGCTTCAAGAAAATCTAAATTCACACATGTTCTGACCTTGGAGCAAAATGTTCAAAAATCAGTAATAATTACTACTGTGGAACATGTTCTCCAAAGTTAATGCATCATTCTAACAAAAGCTAAGCTCCCTATATATTCATATCCATTCTTATTCTCTCTCTCTCTCTCTCTCTCTCTCTCTCATCTTCACATTCTCTGGTAAAAATAAGGTCCTAGATCTCTTGCTTTGACTTTCTTATACCCTTCTGGCTTACAATACTTTTTTCTTTCCTTTTTTTAATTGCATTTTAGGTTTTGGGGTACATGTGAAGAACATGCAAGATTGTTGCATAGGTACACACATGGCAGTATGATTTGCTGCCTTCCTCCCCATCACCTATATCTGGCATTTCTCCCCATACTATCTCTCCCCAACTACCCACCCCCCACTGTCTCTCCCCTATTTCCCCCGGCAGACCCCAGTGTGTGATGCTCCCTCCCTGTGTCCATGTGCTCTCATTGTTCAACACCCACCTATGAGTGAGAACATACGGTGTTTGATTTTCTATTTTTGTGTCAGTTTGCTGAGAATGATGGTTTCCAGGTTCATCCATGTCCCTACAAAGGACACAAACTCATCGTTTTTTATGGCTGCATAGTATTCCATGGTGTATATGTGCCACATTTTCCCTGTCCAGTCTATCATCGATGGGCATTTG
>CAUYLG010021927.1:0-37522 GCA_963573385.1 Cacajao melanocephalus
AAATGCTCCAATCAAAAGACACAGGCAGGCAAATTGGTTAAAAAGCTAAAATCCATCAGTATGCTGTATCTAGACCCATCTCACATGCAAGGATACACAAAGAGTCAAAACAGAGGGATGGAGGAAGACATATCAACCAAATGGAGAGAAAGAAAAAATAAACAGAAGCTGCAATTTTCATCTCTGATAAAACAGGCTTTAAAGCAACAAAGACTATAAGAAACAAAGAGGGACATTACATGGTAGTGAAACGATCAATGCAGCAAGAAGAGCTAATGATCCTAAATATATATGCACCTAATACAGGAACACCCAGATACATAAGGCAGGTTCTTAATGACTTACAAAGAGACTTAGACTCTCACACAGTAGTAGTGGGAGACTTTAACATTATACTGTCAATATTAGACAGATCAATGAGATAGAAAATTAACAAGGATATCCAGGACTTGAACTCAGACCTGGAACAAGTAAACTTAACAAATATTTACAGAACTCTCCACCCCAAATCCAAAAAATATACATTTTTCTCAGTATCACGTTACACCTATTTTAAAAGTGACCACATAACTGGAAGTAAATCACTCCTCAGCAATTGTATAGCATTTCATAGGTTTAAATAAAATATTGTCTGGATGCTTGTTTGTTATTTTCATCCCTTATTCTTTCCTGTCACCATTGTTAAGCACAATTATTGGCATAAAAGAAGTTTTTAATACCCATTTTTAGACTGCATTCTAGCCTGGTCAATAGAACAAGAATCCCGTTCTCTCTCCCTCTTTCTCTTCCTCTTTCTTTCTCTCTTACATTCATTTTTTTCTTTCTTTCACTTTCTTTCTTTCCTCTTTTCTCTCTTTTTCTTTGTTTCTAAAAAAACAATAAAAATAAAGATGGATGTTTAAAAAATAAATAAATAAATAAATACATACATACATACATACATAGATGAGTAGAATCCGATATAGGTCAAAAATAGGTTCAGCTTTCTCTGTCCTTGATATATAATAGGGAAGGAGTTACTAATCAATGTAGGACTACTTTAAAAATGGTGATGGGATAACAGGTTTGTGTAGACAATGAATAAATTTTTTTACTGCCTCACACATATCCCTATCTCACTTTATATATGAAAATAAATTCCAGATGCATCTGATAAGAGGCACCTAATAAGGATCTAATTGTGAAAAACAAGAAAAATACAGGGAAGTATCTTTATTACACTAGGACAGGGAAGGATTTTTAAAATATAGAAGAGAAGTAGTAATAATAAAAAATGCTGACAAATTTTACCATATCAAAATGTAAAGTGTTTCTTTGAGATAAAAATACTGACAAAACTGGTTGGATTATTTTTCAAGTGTTAAGAATATGTAAATAACTTATAAACCAGTAAAAAAAAAAAGGCAAATGATACAATAGAAAATGAGCAAATGAAAGAACAAGAGAATTTCATGGAAGAAGTCATCATAGATGTGTCATAAATATATCAAAACATGCTCTAATCTCTGGTAACTAGAAAAAGTCAAGTGTGTGTATCTGTGTGTTTGTGTGTGAGAGAGAAACACAGAGAGAGAGAGAGAGAGAGAGAGAGAGACAGAGAGAGAGAGAGATTGAGAGACAGCGCAATAGGTAACTGGAGTACTCCTATATGCATGAATAAACTAAGTTACTAGTTGTAAAGCTTGCAACAAAGAAAACTCCAGATGCTTGCCTGGGGAACTTGACCCACCATTTAAGGAAAATATAATATCAGCAGTTCTATCACAAACCTTCCAGAAAGAAAGAATAGTGAAAATCACTCCCAACCCATTTTATGAAGCCAGCATTCCCTGATGCCAAAACCATACAAAAATAAAATAACACTGTAGACTAATATATCTCAGAAGCATAGATGCAAACTTCCTCAAGGAAATTTTAAGTAAATTGAAACCAATATGCAACATATATAAACCAAGTGGCCTTTATCCTAAGAAAGGAAGGAAATCATTTCAAATGTTTAACGTTTGAAATTTAATTACTGTAATTCACCATAAGAACAGATTAAAAAAGAAAATCCTTATAATCACAGCAATAGACATAGAAAATCATTTGACAAAGTTTAGCATCCATTCATGATAAATTTCTTAAACTAGGAATAGAATTAAACTTCCTTAACCTGATAAAGGACATTTAAAAAATCACAGAGGGGTATGGAATTTTGTCTGTTGAGACAGGATCTTCAAAATAGAAAGCTCTGCATGGTGTATAAAGAGCTCCAAAGAAGCATGAGAAATACAGTGCAACTGTGTTATCAACACAAAATTAAAGGCATTGCTTAAAACATTCGTCAAGACACATTTGATTCTATGTATCTGTCAGATACATTATGGAATAATCACAGCTACGTGAAGAGTTGGAGGTTCTTTAAAATCTGATTATAGGTTATTTGTCCTCATAGCTTTCCTACTTTGTTTTGGTCCTTGAAATTCTCTCCTCACCGTCTTTGATGCAACTTGTGCTATATTATTTATTATTTAACTTGGATATCAGGGATGCACCTTCAATAAAGGCACTTGACAAAATAAAATTATGTTCAATGACTCCCATAAAATAAATGAAAACCATTTACAAACATCACCAAAATATATAATATAAACTGAACACAATATGTACATGCTACTTATGCAGGAAAATGCAATTTACCCATGAAAGAAAACAAAGACCTAAATGGAAAGATATGCCACATTGATTGGAGGATTCAATATTAATTGTCAATTCTCTCTAAACCTGTCTATAGACTCAATGCAACCCCAATAAAAGTACCAGCAAGAGGCCAGGCGTGGTGGCGAATGCTTATAATCCTGGTACTTTGGGAAGCTGAGGCAGGTGGATCACGAGGTCAGGAATTCAAGACCAACCTGGCCAAGAAAGTGAAACCCCATCTCTACTAAAAATACAAAAATTAGCCAGACGTTGTGGTGGGTGCCTATAATCCCAGCTACTTGGGTGGCTAAGAAGGAGCATTTCTTGAACCTGGGAGGTGGAGGGTGCAGTGAGCTGAGATCACACTACTGTACTCCAGCCTGGGCCATAGAGTGAGACTCCATCTCCAAAAAATAAAAAAGTAAAAATACCAGCAAGAAATTTTATAGATTGATTATCAAATTTATATGGAAAGGCAAAGGAAGTAGAATAGGCAAAGGAATTTTAAAAATGAACAAAATTGCAGGAGTCTTGCTAATTCATTTTAAGACACATTCTACAGCATCATAACCAACACAGTGTTCTATTGGTAGGATGATAGATATATATACATTAATGGAATAGAGAATGAACTCTAGAGATAAACCTACATCAAAATTTCAGCTTACTTTTAACAAAGATACATAGACTATTAAGTGGAGAAAAACAAACAATTTTAATCAAACGATGCTGGAAGAATTAGACACCATGTACAAATAAATGAACCTTGAACATTCAACTAAGTTGTACATTATTAAGAAATTAAAATGGATATAAAACATAACTCTAAAACATTAACATATAAAACTTTTAAGAGAAAGCAAAGAAGAAAATCTTTTTGACCTTACATTAGGCAAATATTTCCTAGGAAAAACACAAGTCTAGTTTTAAAATAAAAAGTTGATCATCAAAATGGAAAACACTTTTTTTGTGAGACACATTGTTATAGAAATGAAATGACAAGCCCTATATTGGGAGAAATCATTTGCAAAACATATACCTGATAAGAGACTGATATCCTGAATATATAAAAAGCAGTAAAACCCCAATAACAAGAAAACAAAGGCCAAATGACTTACATAGACACTTCACTAAGAAAAATATACAGATGGCAAATAAAGGTAAAAATATGTAAAATATTATTAGTAGTGAAACGCAAATCAAATTGACAATAAGTTAACACAATACACCAATGGGAGTAGTTAAAAAAGAAAAGAAAGAAAAAAAACAAAAATCCAAGCAAAGAAAACAAAACAAAACAAAACAAAACAAAAAAACCATGAAAATACTAAGTCCTGACAATAGACAACTGGAACTCTCAAACATTGTTCTGGGACTGTAAAATGGTACAACCACTTTGAAAAATGCCTTGGCTGTTTGTTCATAAAGTCAAAAATACACTTAAAATGACCCAGCAAGCCCTCCCTTATGTATTTACCCAAGATAAATAAAAATGTATGTTGACTCAAAAATCTATATGTGCAGGTTTATAATAGTTTTATTTGTAGTCATTAAAAATTTGCAATAATCCATGACCTTCAACTGCTAAATGGGCAAACAAACTCTGGTGCAGCCATAGATGGAATTCTACTCCGCAGTAAACAGTGAAGAAACTCTCAATAACATAAGACATGGGTTAATCTTAAATGCATGCTAAGTGTAAGAAGTCAGACTCTTAACGGCTATCAATCAATTCATGTGACACTCTAGAAAAGACGACTTTATAAAGATAAAAATCAAAGCAGTGCTTAAGAATGATTGGAAGTGAGGCAAGTGGTTGACTAGAGATGGGCGAGATAATTTTTGAAAAATGATTCTATGTCTTAATTATGATGGTGTTTATGTGACTGCATATATTTTCCAAAGTTTGTAGAATTTTATTCTAAAAAGGGTGAGTTTTCTGTGCAACAAATAATATCCCTTGAAAAACCAGACCAAATCTGATATAACTAAACATTACCTTTGGTTGATTTTGAGTGGTAGGTAATTTTTGTTAATTATATTATTTTTATGCTTTTTTCCCCAAATAGCAATAAAATAAAAATATTTCCCCAGTTTTTAAAAAATTAAAAATATTTGCCTCTGGATAACACCTTTCCTATTGCTGCCTCAAACCATATAATCCTACATTTGTAATCTTTCTTTTATTCGCTTCATTTCCTTCAGTTTCATACAATATACAAAATCTTTAAGGGTTAGACATAATAGAAGTGAGAATTTTTGTAAATGACTTTTAATTATAATCCTTCAATTTAGTCAACAATTAGGCATTATATAATGTTTCACTTATATTAAAAATTGAATGCATCTTAAATGGCAAAATATGATAAATAAATATCAAACCCTATGCTTGCTGAGCTGGTATACTGATTGAGAGGGAGCCTTAGGATTCCTAACTCTTGAGAAGTGATGTGTACATAAATCTTTTCAGAGGTCACATCACTATTATTGCCAACATAGATGTTTCATACATTTTTTCCAATTTGAGAAACATACTTTCAAAAACCTATCTTGCTTCTCCCAGCAGGGTATGGAAGCAAATATTTATTATATTATATCAAACAAATTTAATTCTCAAATTTTAAGAACCCCGATTTGTTTAGGAAGAATACTCACAAATTTACTAGAATATTCCAGTTAGTAGACATTGATCTTACAAACATGGAAACTAACAGTAAGGCCTGTGTCAGAAAGCAAGCTGAATAATCATACTTCTGGGGTTTGAATCCTATTGTCAGTACATTGAAAACAACCTTAAAAACTTAAATGATCTTACAGTGAGGCCTCAAGGTTTTTTGTTTGTTTGTTTGTTTTGTTTTTGAGATAGGATCTCTCACTCTGTTGTGCAGGGTGGAGTGCAGTGGCACAATCTGGGCTCACTGCAACCTCCACCCTCATGGCTCAAGCAATCTTCCCGCCTCAGCCTCCTGAGAAGCTGGGACTACAGATGCATGCCACTATGCCCAGTTATTTCTTTTTGTATTTTTTTGTAGAGACAGAGGTCTTGCTATGTTGCCCAGGCTGGTCTCCAACTCCTGGGCTTAAGCACTTCACCTGCCTGAGCCTCCCAAAGTGCTGCTTTTTTAACTTTTGTAAAATGATGGTATTACGTCAAGATTGTTGTATGGATTAAAGATATGTAAATTATCTCACACAGTACCCAGACTTTAGTAGATGTTCAAAATTAGCTGTTATACATTTTATTGCTGGGGGAAATTATACTCCTAATTATAGTCAGGACAAAATAGTGAATCAGATCAGTATACTTGGCTGCATAGGAGCAGCTGTAAAACTCACAGAACAAGAAGCAAATGGCTTTATTAGCATTACTACTATTGCTAGTTATTACTATTATTATTTACTTTTAATTAACTTAGTGGCAAATAGAATAACACTATTAATTATATATTTGTGGCTGGAAATAAGTAACTGATATTTTCATCATCATAGCCTAAATGGATATTCATTTACTTCTCCTTGTCTTTTCCTGTGAACTTTTGCTGTGGTTCCAGATCTATAAGGCTGGTCTCAGAAACTCAGGAGCTCTGCATATAAAGGTTTAAAATAATTGATATTTACTTTTGATTATGGTTTAGAATTAGGCTGCTGAACTTAAGAATGGTGTAATTGACTCAGCTGATGTGATAATTTTTGCTTATCCTCTACCGCCTGGATAAGTTGTGTTTAAATAACTTTTTAGGCAGTATAATGATTAAATGTTCTATAGATTGGTGCTTGCTTGAAAAACAAGTCATTAGTTCATGGAATTGAAATAGAATCGAATTAGTCTTCAGTGTTGTTCAACTTATGCTTCACAACACTGTAGTTAGTCTTTATATTATTGTGGCAGTTGTTTCTTGGTAAAAACGAATTTGTTTTTGAAAACATTGATTCTAACCAAATATTTACCTTAAAGGAAAGCTAACATTTGCCTGAAGTTGGGGGATAAAATTAGTGGGAGCAATCATAAAATATTTATTGGAATTTTAAAGTAAGGTTTCTAGATTTCAATATGTATAATTTTTTTCCTTACATTGACAGTTTTAGGCTTTACATAGGCCTTGATGAAATAGATAAAACACTGGACAAAGATACCACCATTACCGTGATTGAGTTAATATAGTTCCATGGTTAGCAGTGGTTCTCAGCTCTCAGTAGGCATCAGACTCACTTAGAGAGCTTTTAAAAACTAGGGCTATTTTGTTTACCTATTGAGATAGAGTTTCAATTGATTCAGATTAAAACTCAGATATTGGTATTTTTTGAAAAACCTATAGTACTTGAATCCAATATGCAGCTAAATCTGAATATCTGGTTGAAAATACTTGAATTAGATGCTATGGTTGTTTATTGCCATATTATTCTTTTTTTAAGGATTGACTCATTATAGTAAAAAATAATAATACTACATCTCAGTGGCTCACCCAAGTGCTTTATTTCTCTATTAAGTCGCAGTCTGGCATGAGTTGGGAGAAGGTATGTGGAGGCAAGAGGGAAAGGGACTGACCTTTTTGGGGACATCCTAAAAGATAATAGTGAATGATACCTGGTATGGTTTGGCTCTGTGTTCCCAGTTAAATCTCATCTCATCTCAAATTTTGTAAGCCCCACCTGTCAGGGGAAGGAGGTGATTGATCATGCGGGTGGTTTTCCCCATGTTGTTCTCATGATAGTGAGTAAGTTCTCATGAGACTGATGGTTTTATAAGCGTTTGGAAGTTTCCCCTTTATTATTTCTCTCTCCTGCTGCCTTGTGAATAAGGTGCTTGCTTCCCCTTCACCTTCCACCAAGATTGTAAGTTTCCTGAGTCCTCCCCAGCCATGTGGCACTGTGAGTCAATTAAACTTATTTCCTTTATAAATTACCTGTCTCGGGTAGCACTTTATAGCAGGGTGAAACAGGCTTATACAATAGCACATCAAAAATTGCCTTATTTTTAAAAATTTTGTTTAGCATCTTGAAAAAAGTAATAATACATATTTACTTTTAAATTTTTAGAAAGTTTGGAGAAACCTTTTGAACCTGACAGCAATGAGGGAGGACCACATAGTCAGTATTTGGAGGGTAAAGTGGTGTGATGTGATGTGAAGGAGACTATTGAGCAGAAATGTTTAGGAATTCAAGAAAGTTAGAAAGAGTTCGGTTGGGAGTCAGACTTTCTTTCTATCCTTTGATTATAAAACATCACCTCTTAAGAAGAACCAGCAGTCTCTATTTATATTTAAGCATTAGTGTTACTGCATCACATAGCTATTGAATATGGTTTCATACACTTTCTCTGATAATGTGTAGTTAATAGCCTCACAGTAAGGCTAATCATACGGGAAGGAAGAAGAGAGTTATTAAGATTGTTTTTAACTTTTTATATAAATATCATTTTGTATAAATACAAGTTTCTAATCACAAGGCATTTTTGGTAAGAATTTTATTTAAGATATGTATCAAATAGTGTATTACTATTTTCAGATATTAGGAAAAATATATTTTCATTTACTAGGAATGCCTAGGTTTTTGTAATAGGTATAAAGAACTTATGTAAACTAAAACTCATATTTCAAGATATTATTAGAGCAATAAGGGTTTTATTTTCCCTGAAAGACAAAACATTGAAAAAAAGTTGCTCACTTTTTTAAAGTATTTGTCAGCATGCTGACAAGAAAGTACTAAATAAAATACAGCTGAACTTTGGACTGACATGGCTGTTTTATCCATTGCAGGAATATTAAAGATATAAACACTGATTTTCAATTTGTGACAGGAATTTCCATTATTAGGCCATAAAACGTCAGTCTGACTACTTTAGAGTCATGTCATATTCCACAGTCTAACTTTGATGAATTCTTGTCTCAGATGTGTTGTCTTTTGGAGGCCAGTCGTTCACACTATTCTATGCTTTGATTTGCCTATTAATTATTAATCAAGCATACAATGTTTTGACCTTATTTCAATGAGTTTATAAGCATATTAGCTTGCAGAACATTTATATAACTTTAAAGGTTTGGATAGTTTCCAGTGGCTTAATTATGCAAATGCACCTATACTTCTTATATCCAACACCGTTAGGGAATAGAGGGTTTCCTATTTGTTTTATTTTTCTAATTTATTCAATTCTGTCCTTTTATGTTTAAATCTAGGCAATTCCACTTACTGGTTATGCAATTTGGGTGTTTTACTTGAGTTCTCTGTTGCACTTCTCTGTGTGGTTAGTTCCATACCATGTGTACAGTTATAATGATGGTCAGAGGCAGAGAGTCCACGGGACTGCCTTAGTTCATAACACACAGCAGGTTCTGGCAATGGAGCTTCCTATTAGATGACCGTTCACCTATGTACCCATTTCCACAGAGTCAAGCCTCGGTAAGCCTCAGTGGCACTTTGTCACCTTGTTGGAGACCTTCACTTAATGAATATGCATGGTACCCATTGTTGGCTCTAAACCACATTGTTACACTATGATGTGTTTATTCAGCAATTGCCTGTGGTGAGAAAAAAGGACAGTTTTAATCACAAAAAAAGTGGTTTGAAAGACAACATATTTAAGCCACAAATGAGTTAAAAATTGTGAAGTAGTAAAACCTGGTAAAAACATCAGTGTGACGCACAGCAGGGTGACTTATTAAAATTGGATAACACAAGGCCAAATTAGAAGACAGTCTAAATCACTGAATTTTCAAACACAAATAGCATAGTTTTTTATTCCTAGCATACAAAAAGGCTACGAAGCCATTATTACTATGGTTTTGGAAATAAAAATCTTGTCTTTTTAACTGTATAAGCAGATGAAAATCATTTAAAATGGCCTAAGCACCTTTTACAGAGAAATTAATTTAGTTTTATTTTGGAATGCTTTTTCTTGATCGATAACTAATAAAGTAATTTTCACATGGAAGACTGTGATTACAATGATAGCACTTTATCTTTGATTAATAAATCTTTTCTGTTGAACAAAGATAAATTTAAACCTATGAAAGATTAAGTTACTGAACACTAAATTAGTGCAATAAGAACTAATACTATTTTAGAATAAGGTTTAAGTGCTTAAATATTTCTAAAAAATAGCTAGGAACTGGTGAGAAATGAAATTCTAGAAGCATTAATGTAATGCTGGGAAGTCTGGATTTCTTAGTTGTTTTGTGCCGATATATTCACTAAATAAATGTTGATTGAATACCTACCATGTGCCTACTAGTTCCAGATAACCTGGTAGATACTGAAAATATAGTCATGATCAAGATAAATATGGTTAGTTATATCACAGACATTTATAGGCTAATGGGGAAGAAAGGCAGGTAGATAACTGCAACTCAGGCATTGATATTTTACAGGACCCAACAAATAATCTTGTTACCCAAGTTTGGATTGAAGACAAACACTCTGGCAGATGGAGCTAAAAATGTTAGCTGTTTTTACTGATAAAGAGTTTTAAAGAAAAGAACTTAATCTTTCCAAGGGGGCTTATTAATACTTCGGCTTGGAGTTGGACAGATTTACCTGTATACAGGCAAAGTACACAAATGCCTGCTGCTCTGAGCCTGCCCCCTAATCATGTATGGCACAGAGGAGCAGAGAACGCAAGCAGGAACTAGCTTGGTGTATTAGAGAGGCATGTGTGAAGGCTGAAAGTGGAGAGGTAGGAGAATCTGGATTTGAAGGAATTCAAGGTAGTTCAGATTGGCTGATGTATAGGCCAGGTGTGGTGGCTCGTGATTGTAATTCCAGCACTTTGGGAGGCTGAGTCAGGCAGATCACTTGAGTCCAGGAGTTTGAGGCCAGCCTGGGCAACATAGTGAGATGCCTATCTCTACAAAAAATACAAAAATTAGCTGGGCCTGGCGGCATGTGCCTGTAGTTCTAGGTACTTGGGAGGCTGAGGCTGGAGGATAACTTGACCTTGGGATGTTGAGGCTGCTGTGAGCCAAGATTGTTCTACTGCACTCCAGCCTGTGGCACAGAGTGAGACTCTGTCTCAGAAATAAAATAAAATAAGAAAATAAAGGAAGGATATCAGAAGAGGTGTCTGAAGGGCATGAACAGGATATTTATGTACATGGCCTTGTAGTCATATTGAGTAGTTTCGATTTTATCCTATTTTAAACAGATAGTGGACGTAGTCACATTGCCCTATAAATGTTATTTAGGGCTGGACACAGTGGCTCACACCTGTAATCCCAGCTACTCAGGAGGCTGAGGCTGGAGAATTGCTTGAACCTGGAAGGTGGAGGTTCCAGTGAACTGACATGGTGCAACTGTCCTCCAGACTGAGTGACAGAGGGAGACTCTGTCTCAAAAAAAAAAAAAAGAAAGAAAGAAATAAAATAAAAAAATAAAAGACATTTAGGAAGCTTTTTGTAGGGTGGATCTGAAAGGTTCAAAACAGAACAAAGGATCTCCCTTACAGGCTGTTTATTTTTATTTTTATTTATTTATTTTTGAGATGGAGTCTCACTCTGTCTCCCAGGCTGGAGTGCAATGGCGTGATCTCAGCTCACTGCAGCCTCCACCTTCTAGGTTCAAGCAATTATTCTGCCTTGGCCTCCCAAGTAGCTGGGATTACAGGTGTGCACCACCATGCCCAGTTATTTGTCGTATTTTTAGTAGGGATGAGGTTTCACTGTCATCTCTTGACCAGGCTGGTGTCAAACTCCTGACCTCAGGTGATCCATCAGCCTCGGCCTCCCAGAATGGTGGGATTATAGGCATGAGCCATCTCGCCCAGCTAGGCTGTTTTAATAATACAAATTTTTAAACCACAAATG
The DNA here is from genome assembly GCA_963573385.1 of Cacajao melanocephalus. Lineage (NCBI taxonomy): Eukaryota > Metazoa > Chordata > Mammalia > Primates > Pitheciidae > Cacajao > Cacajao melanocephalus. Next base: position 11,478 of record CAUYLG010021927.1, read on the forward strand.
ATGAGTTAAAAACTGTGAAACAATAAAAGCTGGTGACAAAAGTCAGCATAAAGCATCATATGATAATTTATTAAAAGAAGATAAGACAAGTGGAGGTGGCACAGATGTGTACTGTAGTGAGAGTCTGGGTGAGTAGGTTGAAAGTCATTCGCTATTTCATCTTTCTAGTCCCTTCTTAGTCATTTCACTGCTCATTAGCACCTCCACTGAGAGGCTAGCCAGAGGAGCTGAGTCAGATCTTTCTAATATTCTTTCAGAACAGTTTTTTTTTTTTGAAGAATGCTTAGTAATTTTAAAAATTGCAGTTGATAGGCTGGGTGTGGTGGCTCACACCTGTAATCCCAGCACTTTGGGAGCCTGAGGTGGGCGGATCACAAGGTCAGGAGATCGAGATCACCCTGGCTAACACAGTGAAATCTCCTCTCTGCTAAAAATACAAAAAATTAGCTGGGTGTGGTGGCATGCACCTGTAGTCCCAGCTACTCAGGTGGCTGAAGCAGGAGAATGGCTTCAACCCGGGAGGCAGAGGTTGCAGTGAGCTGAGATAGCACCATTGCACTCCAGCCTGGGCAATAGTGCAAGAGTCCGTCTCAAAAAAAAAAAAATTGCAATTGATAGTCAGGATGTAGTTTGGGATTCATTGAAAATTTCATGTATTCATCCTGTCCCAAGATCTCATTAGCATGTTTGATTGAGTCAGAAGTGAATTTAATTATGTAGTTGACCCTTTTAATTATCTCATTTTGCCTGTGATAATTTGTAAGCTTTCTGCAAAATTTTAATTTGACCACATCAAAGAAGTCACAGCTTTTGTAAGATGGGTCTTACTGAAAACAACAATATAAGCATCAAAACCATGTTCTAAAGCTTTGTGAAGTTCTTTTTGGGATTAGATAAAAAGGTAAATAATTTCTTGGATCATTCTGTTTTTTTTTTTAAGAATAAACTTTTCCTTATTGTGAAAACTCTGTTGATGTGGACAGCTTTTGGTTTGAAGACCTGGAGTAGACACTCAGTACCTCAAGGTTCAATATTCATGATATTATCTATTCTTTGACTTTAGAAGATGTTGCATCTATAAAGTTAAATCCTCTTAATTTTGTCATGTCTATTTCTTTAACATTCTGGTTCATGACTTGCCATAACTCATCTCTTTTCAGGTGGGTGTTCACTGTTATGGACACATTTTGTTTTCATTGAGCATATATCAATAATAGACATAGATGATAGTCATGTGATCATCCGTTCATTTCCACCAACACTTAATGGGCACACAGGTTATGCCCAGCACTACTGACCATTCCATGGATCCAAATTTAATAATATAGAATGATGGTAGCTATAACTGCTCATGAGAAGTATGAACAGAGATATACGTTATCACAGCAAATAAAAGGGAGTACTAATTTTCCCTTTGTAATCAAGAAAGGAAACTTTGCGTAGCAATGCAAAGGAGTGTTTCAAACCACTATAAGCCATACATCAAATAGAGTGTTCACATATGCAAAGAAACAAGCCCAAAACAAAGGTAATGGAATGTTTTACATTTTATTTTCTCTGTGTTAAGGAATATTCTCTAAATTTTAAATAATAGGGTATACACATGAAGATGCTAGCACTGTAAATTACCATTTCAGATTTGATTCTTATATATCTTATTTTATAGTGTGGAGCCTGAGGCCAAGAAAAGTGAATTGGCTTGTCCAAGGTTGTATGGTTGTTAGAAGGTAGAGTAAGTCTGCAAGTGAAAATGTTTGCATGTGAGATCAGTTTTAAAACACCACGTTTAGGATTCTTTTGTTGTTTTTATCTGTAAGTCTCTTTAGAACTAATTACTGGCATAAATTCAACAATCAGCAGTGATTTTGCATTTTAATGTAAATAAAACTTTTTGCGCAAAATATCTATAAATTTTTAATATTTTTATTTAGATACATTGGAATATTGTATTCTTCTTAAATGTATATACACCACAAAACATTTTCTTAAAAAAACAACTTCTATTGCTTTTAGTAGCTGACTCTGATACAAATTTTTTTTAAATAAATTTTAGAGCTAAGCGGGAGTTCTTTGAATGAACTGATGAATAATAAAGTATATGCAAAGAATCATAATGTGAAGGGAAGGGAAGAATGAATAGTAGCACCATGGAGAATTTAGGTCAAATACACTGCACGTGACTCTCTTCTGACTGGAAATACTTTTCAAGTAGACGACGGAGAACAATGTACTCAGCGGCATGCCCCAGCAGTGAGACAGCCTGTGTCAGGCCAGGGAAATAACTGTTTCCACCCTTCCAAAGGCGAGAGATCCCACCTCTATCCTACATTCTGGAAAATATACGTGAAATACTTTATTTCAAAACCTTTAATATCGAAAGAAAGCTCCAGCAGAGACTTCAAGACTACTGTTTCTTCTACTGTCTCTCTAGTCACTGCACACCTGCGTCTCTCTTTTGGTTTGGTTTTCTTGATAGGTCAGTTGGCTCCCCTGATGCCTCCCGCTTCCTGTTCTCCTTTCTCTCCCAATAGGGGAATATAGTAGAGTTGGTGAGAGATATAAAGGAGAGGGATGGGGCTAATTTAGGGAAAGGAGTTACTGGATGTCATTCTGTTGAATGTGTTTGGTTCTAATTTTTATGTGAAAAAGATGAATGAGGTTTTTAAAGAAAATTATGATCATATAATATTTTCGGTAATCACCTGCTTTACTTCCTCATTTGATTGCAGCTTTGAAAATAAATATGATTTAAAAATATGCTTTATGTTGGTTTTGATAAGTAGTGACCTAAAGGCAGGTAAAGGCTCCTTTTCAGATTTTTTTTTTTTTTTCACAGAAGACGAAGAGAATATACATCTCTAATGGCAGGTTTCACAGGAGCGCAGCAGCAGTGGAGTTAACCTTGCAGCCTACAATTGTAATCCGAGCCACTAAGCGATGAGGGCTCTAGAAAATCTAAACATGTTCTGTATTATAAGATAAAGCTAACAAAAAATGTCCCAAGGTGGTTGATGCTGCAGACAAGCAGGCTTTGTCTGGGAATTGGACCCTTTCTGGTGTCTCTATCCTTTACTTTCCTAACTAAGGCTGTATTGTATTTGCAACTTTCACTGAATTCCCCAGGAGTGCTCTGTGCTGCTCAAGCACAGGGTCTGGCTTCCATCTCTGTACTGCATCCCGTGTTCTTCAGTTGGGAAAAAAAGGGTCTGTGGGTGTCGGGTGATGCCTACACTTGGTGAGTGCAGTGGACCTGACAATTGGAAGATTCCTTCTTCTGACAGCTTAGAAATTTAAATAGAAGGAGTGACAAAGGAAAATAAAATCTTGCCTTTCTTCTAGTTGCAAGTCCTTCCTTTTAATGTGGCCTTTTATTTCAACATAAGAGGTTGATTGTGGCTTTGAAGATATGGCTTTCTTCAATTCTCTTCTCCTTTTTCCTGTTTTCACTTGTGATTGTGTTAAGCTTTACAACCCTACCTATGACCCTTTAAGTCTAATTTGAATGAGGAAATAAATAAGCTTAGAAAGAATTTGTTTTTCAGAGAGAGTAAGAACTGTATCTAACTCTTTTTTGTATATTCCATATAGCCCTCTGTTTTATAAACATTTGTCAGTAAATACATGTGTGAAAACACACACACACACACCCCCCCCCAAGAACTGAATTACAAAGTCCATTGTTATTGTTTACCAGTCACTTGTTTTTTCATTTCCGCTGCTTTTTGAATTTTGTTCTTTTCAATGGAAGTTTACTTTATTGTGTCTCTGAAAACTGTAGGGCATTTGGCTGCCTAGGGGTTCATGTGTTCGCTGCAATGAGATTCTGACCTTCAACCCTCAGTTTCCTTCTCTGTTCTAAAGCACAAGTCTGGTGTGTTTCTGTTTAAAAGCCAAAAAATCAGATTTCCGATGAAAACAAACTTGTTTATTGAGAGGTGGCAAAGTGCAAGGGCAAAATAGTTTTATTTCCAGAGAATTTGCCAAATGTTTCTTGGTAGGAGAAGTTTCCTTTGATGAAAAATGCTTTTGGAAAGGAGAAAGGAAGGACACAGTGGACTATTTCAGTATCATTATGTTTTGAGGAACAATAATATCTGAAAATAATTGCTGAATTCGTCTTGAAAGTAAAGATAATTAAATAACTTTATTTTTTGTGCTTCATAATGCCTGATTTTCAAAAGATCATTGTATGCTCTTTGGTGGTGATTTTTTTTAGAGCAGTTTTAGATTAGTAGAAAATTGAGTTGAAATTACAATGAGTTCCTATTTACCCTGCATCCCTCCATACACATTTTCCACTATTTTTAACATTTTGCACTGTTGTGATACATTTGTTGCAACTGATCAGTTTATATTGATATATTATTATTATTATTATTATTATTATTGAGATGGAGTCTTGCTCTGTTGCCCTGGCTGGAGTACAGTGGTATGATCTCAGCTCACTACAACCTCTGCCTCTCAGGTTCAAGAGATTCTCCTGCCTCAGCCTCCCAAGTAGCTGGGATTAGAGGCACCATGCACAGCTAATTTATTTTTTGTTTTATTTTTTTTGCTAGAGACAGGTTTTCACCATTTTGCCCAGGCTGGTTTCAAACTCCAGACCTCCAGTGCTCTGCCTGCCTCAGCCTCCCAAAATGCTGGAATTGCAGGTGTGAGGCATCGCATCTGACTTGATATTTACTACTAATGTCTGCGGTTTACATTTGGGGTCAATCAATCATCATGTTGCACATTCTGTGAGTTTTGGCAAATGTCTGATGACACCTATCTACTATTAGAGTATCACACAGAATAGTCTCACTTCCCTAAAAATCCCCTGTGCTCTGCCTATTCTTCTCTCCCTCCTTGTACTAGACCTCTGGCAACTGCTGAACACTTTGCCATCTCTATAGATATTTGTCTTTTCCAAAATGTCATATAGTATGCAGCCTTTTCAGATTAGCTTCTTTTACTTACTAATATGTATTTAAGAGTCCTTATCTTTTCATGGGTGGATAACTCATTACTTTTTATTGTTGTAAAATATCACGTTGTATGGAAGTGCTACAATTTATCTACTTGCCTATTGAAGGATATATTGGTTGTTTACAAGTTATTTGCAATTATGAATGAAACTGCCATAAATATCCATGGGTAGGTTTTTGTGTAAACATAAGTTTTTAATTCATGCAGGTGAATACCAAGAATCATATGCCAAAAGTATTTTTAGTTTTATAAAATACTGCCAAACTGTTTTCCAAAATAGCTGTACCATTTGAATCTCCACCAGCCCAGCAATGAATGAGGATTCCTATTTCTCTACATCCTTGCCAGCATTTGATATTGTCAGTGTTTTCGATTTTTGCCATTCTCACAAGTGTGTAACTGTATCTTACTCTTTTAACTTTTAGGTGTTTAAGTGACATATTATATAGACCATATTTTTCGTATGCTAACCTATAATCTCTTTGTCTTCTTTGGTGAGATGTTAGGTCAGATTTATTGCCTACTTTTTAAATTGGGTTGTCTGTTTTATTATTGTAGATATTTAAGAAATCTTGATATATTTTGGATACCAGTCATTAATCAAATCTGTGTTTTGCAAATAATTTTCTCCCAGTTGTTGGCTTGTCTTTTAATTCTCTTTATGGCATCTTTTGCCAAGCAGCAATTATTAATTTTAATGAAGCCCATCTTAGCAATATTTTCTTTCATGAGTCATATGCTTGGTGTTCTATCTAAAAATTCATCACTAAACCTAAAATTATCTACATTTTTCTCCTATGTTGTCCTTTAAGATATTTAGTTTTGTGGTTTACATTTAGGTCTGTGATGTTCTTTGTGTTTATTTCTGTTAAAAGTATAATAAGTCCTTCTGTATTCATTCTTTTTTTACCTGTGGATGTCCATTTGTTCCAGCACCTTTGGTTTAAAAGGCTATTCTTTTTTCGTTGAGTTGCTTTTGCTCCTTTGTCAAAGATCAATTGACTGTGTTTGTGTGGTTCTATTACTATGCTCTCTATTCTGTTCCATTGATTTGTCTATTTTGCCAGTATTATGCTGTCTTCATTGCTATAACTTTGTGGTAAGTCTTAAAGTCAGGTGATATTAGTCCTCCAACTTTGTTCTTCTTCAATATTGTGCTGAATATTCTGTATTTTTTTCTGTTTCTTTCCATATGAAATTTAAGATCAACTTATTGATAACTTGAAAATAATTGGGTGAGATTTTGATTGGGATTACATTGCATCTATAGACGAAATTGAGAACTGACATCTTGACAATATTAACTCTTCCTATCCACGTACATGGACTACCTCTCCATTTATGTAGATCTTATTTGATTTCATTAATAGAATTTTATAGTTTTTTTCATATACTTCTTGTGTATATTTGGTTAGATTTATACCTAGGTATTTCATTTTTCTGATGGTAATGTAAATGGTATTTTGTTTTTAATTTTGTAGGGAACCAGCCTCCACATCACCCATGGGTACCCTGAGTTTGGTGGTGACAAAGAAATGAGAAAAAGATTAAGAGTGAAAGTGGGATCGGGGGCCATCACTGATTACTGGAGGCAGTGAAGGCCCCACTGTTTATTGGTTACAATCACTTTGACCTATAGGGTAGGGGTGGAGTGATGGTGGGGATAGGGTGACGTGGTGGGTGGGGTGAATCAATGACTGGAACTGAATCAGTGAGCCAGAAGTGGTATGTCATTCTAAAGATTGATAACAGTGGCGATTTGGGAGTTTCACAAAACAAGAACATGCGGTTACCTTTAGGCTGTTATCTATGTGCAGCTGGTGGAATGTGGGCCTTAGAAGGAGCCTACAAGTCTGGCTACATCATAGTGCTATGAAGGGGTTTTATGTCCTTGAGCACAATGTTTATGGTAACAGAGCCAAGGTCACCCTGCACCAGAACATGAGGCAATGAGAGGCCTTCCTCTTCAGAGGCCTCCTGCAGCCTTCCAAACTTTGTTGTTCCTTGTTTATATGTTACTCATAACCAATTTATGTAGGCACTCTGTAAGTCCTTTCTCCTTTGCTGTTTCTGCCAACATAATTTCAATTTCCAAATGCTCTCTGCTGGCATATAAGAAAGTGATTTGACTATTACATATTATCCTGGTATCCTGTGGACTAGAAATAATGTTTTATTAATTTAGTAATTAATTTGTTGTTTCTTTGAGATTTCTCACATAATCATGCTATCTGCAAATAAAATTTTACTTCTTTCTTCCTAATATTTATGCCTTTTATTTCATTTTCTTGTCTTATTGCTTTAGCTGGAAATTTCCATTACAATATTGAAAATGAGTGATAAGCAGGGACATCCTCACCATAGCAGGAAAGCTTCTAGTTAATTGTCATTAAGCATGATGTTAAGTGTAGATTTTTCTCAGCTATTTTTTACCAAGTTGAGAAAGTTCACCTCAATCTCTAGTTTGCAGAAAGTTTCTATCATTAATGGGTGTTGGATTTTGTCAAAGGCTTTTTCTGCATCTATTGTCATAATGGTGATTTTTATTCTTTGGTGTCGTGATGTGATAGGTTATGTTAATTGATTTTTAAATTGAACTAGCATTTCATACACTGAATAAATCACTTTTGGTCATGATGTATAATTCTTTTTATACATTGTCAGATTTGATTTGCTAATATTTTATTGAGGATTTTTGCCTCTAGGTTTGTAAGAGATATTTTTTGTAGTTTTCTTCTTTTGTGTTGTCTTTATATGGTGCCGGTATTAAGGTAACGCTGGATTTGTAAAATGAATTAGGAAGTATTCCCTCCACCCCTGTTTTTGGTAAGAGATTTTAGAGAACTGATTTCTTTCTTAAATGTTTGGTAGAATTCAACAGTTGAACCATCTTGGCTTGCTCCTTTCTGTTTTGGAAGGCTTTGTTTTTATTGATTTTAATTGCTTTTATAGATACAAGATATCTTAATCAGTTTAGGTTACTATACAAATGACCATCGACTGAATGGCTTAAACAATAAGCATTCATTTCTTAGTGTTTTAGAGGCTGAATATCCCAAATTAGGATGCCAGAATGGTTTGGCTTGGTGAGTGTCCTCTTCCTCATTTAGGGAGGGCGGTCTTCTTGGCTGGGCTCATGCCTATAATCCCAGCACTTTGGAAGGTCGAAGCAGGCAGATCATGAGGTCAGGAGATCTAGACCATCCTGGCCAACATGGTGAAACTGTATCTCTACTAAAAATCAAAAAAAAAAAAAAAAAGTTGGGCATGGTGGCATGCACCTGTAATTCTGGCTATTCAGGAGGCTGAGGCAGGAGAATCGCTTGAACACAGGAGGCGGAGGTTGCAGTGAGCTGAGATTGTGTCACTGCACTCCAGCCTGGGCAACAGAGCGAGACTCCATCTCAGAAAAAAAAAAAGAAAAAACAAAATGAAATGCCCCTCTTTCATTTCTGATATTTCTGAAATTCTGATTTGTGTCTTTTCTCTTTTTTCCTTAGTTAACCTAGCTAGAGGTTAATCAATTTTATTGATCTTTTGAAAGAACAGTTCTATAGTTTCATTGCCCATTGATTTCCTGTTTTCAATGTCTTGTATTCTACTTTAATTAATTTGTTAATTCTTTGAGATTTCCCACATAGACAATCATGCCATCTGCAAATAAAATTTTACTTCTTCCTTCCTAATATTTATGCCATTTATTTCATTTTCTTGTCTTATTGCTTCAGCCAGAAGAGAAGTCTAATATCCTTATTTTTACTTCTCTCTAGGTTTTTTCTGCTGTTTACTTTAGAGTTAGTTTGCTCTTTTTTTTTTTTTTCTAGTTTCCTTGGGTAGAAGTTCACATGATTGAATTTTCTTTCTTCTTTTCTAATATATGTATTTAATTCTATATATTTTTTTCTAAGCACCAATGATCTGCCTTTATCAATTTATAGCTTTTTATCTCGACTTCTAGTTTCATTTCACTGTGGTCTGAGAGCATACTTTGTGTGCTTCGTGTTCTTTTAAATTTATAAAGATGTGTCTTATGACATGAAATGTGGTCTATATTCATGAGTGTTCTGTGTGAGATTGAGAAGAATGGGCATTCTGCTGTTATTGGATGAAGTAGTCTATAAATATCCATTAGATTCAGTTGATTGTGCTGTTTTGTTCACTCTTTTCAGCCTGCTCTATAACTTTCAATTGCAGATTGAGTAGTGTTTAGGTCTACAACTATAATAGTGGATTCATCTGTTTTTCCTTGCAGTTCTTTCAGTTTTTGCCTCACATATATTGCTAATCTGTTGTTAAATACATGAATATTAAGGATTGTTTTGTCTTCTTTAGAATTTACTCTTTTTTCATTATGTAGTGCCTCTCTTTATCTCTGATAATCTTCCTTGCTCTGATGTCTGTACTGTCTGAAACTAATATAGATACTGCAGCCTGCTTTTGATTTTTGTTAGCAATGTAATGGGCTGAATTGTGTGCCCCAAATTCAGAATGTGTCTATAGTTGGAGATAGGGTCTTTAAGGATGTAATTAAGTTAAAATGAGGTCATTAAGATGGCCGTAATCTGATGTGACTGTTGTCTTTATAAAATAGGAAATTAGGACACAGGCACACATAGAGGCAAGATCATGTAAAGATATAGAGAGGAGAAGGTGGCCATCTGCAAGCCAAGGAGAAAGGACTCAGAACAAACCAATGCTGCTGCCACTTTGATTTTGAACTACCACAATTGTGGGAAAATAAATTTCTGCTGTTTAAGCCACCCAGTCAATGTGGTACTTTGTTATGGTAGCCCCTGCGAACTAATGTAGTATGGTAATGGTATTTCTTTCTTTATTCCTTTACTTTTAATCTAATAGTTCCTATAGTTAGGTGGGGTTTTTTTGTTTGTTTGATTTTTGTTTTCATTTGTTTTTGGACAACATAGAGTTGGGCGTAGTTTTTTTATGCACTTTGACAGTCTCTTTTTTTTTTTTTAAAGTGTATTTATACCATTGGCATTTAAAGTGATTATTGATATTTTTATATGGATTATTATGTATCATGTTTGTTCCTGTGTTGTTTTCTACTTGTTTCCTAGTTCTTTGTTTCTCTCTCTCTCTCTCTCTTTCTCTGCTGCTGTTTTTCTGCCTTTTCTGGTTTTAGTGAGCATTTAATGTGACTATTTTTTTCTTCCCTCTTAGCGTATCAATTATACTTTTTAAACTTTTTCTTAGTGATTGCCATTGAGTTTAAATATATATTTACAATTAATTTAAGTCTACTTTCAGAAGACGCTATACCACTTAGCAATACCATAGTACCACAGATAGGACAAGTACCTTGTAATAGATTATCCCAAATTCCTCCCTCTTACCTCTTGTAACATTGGTGTCAGTCATTTCATTTATCCGTGAGATACAATCATTGAATACATTGTTGCTATGCTATTATTTTGAACCAGTTGCTATCTACTATTCTGTCAATTAAAAATAAGAAAAACAGAAGATTTCATTTTACCTTTATTTATTTCTTCTTTAAAGCTCTTCCTTTCTCTATGTAGATCCAGTTTCTGAACTGTATCATTTTCCTTCTTTCTGAAGAACCTTTTTTAAAGAAAGGTCTACCAGCACAAATTTTCTCAACTTTCATTTTCCTGGTAAAGACTTTACTTTTGAAAAACAATTTTTCTAGCCGGGTGGGCATTTTCTTTTAACAGTTTAAATATTTACAACATTCTCTATTTTGCTTTCATGGTTGTAGAGAGAAGTCTCATATTAATTTTACTTCTCTCTAGGTAAGTTCACCCACCCTCCACTCCACCCCAACTTCTTTCAAGATTTTCTCTGTGCTTTTGATTTTCTGCAGTTTGAATAAGATTTGCCTAGATTTTATCTTTTATTTTGTTTTGTATCCTGTTGGGTGTTCTCTGAGATTCTTAGATCGGTGGTTTACTGTCTGTTATTAGTTTTGGGAAATTATCAGTCATTATTGCTTCAAGTTATTTTTGTTGTTGTTCTTTTCTCTTATTTTTGAATTCTCATTATAAATATGTTACAACTTCTGTAATTGTCCCACAGTTCTTTGATACTCTATTTCATTTACATTTCTTTTTTCATGTTTCCATTAACTTTTTTTTTAAGCTCACTGATTCTTTCCTTGGCTCTATCCAATCTATCGATGAGCATATCAAAGGTAGCCTTCATTTCTGTCACTGTGTTTTTAATTTCTAGCACTCTTTAGATTTTTTTCTTAGTTTCCATATTTCTGCTTACATTACCCATCTGTTTTTACATGCAATCTTCTTTATTAGAGTCCTTGTTAATGATAATTGTTTTAAATTAATTATCTAATAATTCTGACATCTCTACCATATCTGAGTCTGGTTCTGATACTTGCCCTGTCTCTTAAATTTTGTTTTCTATCTTTTAATATGCCTTGAAATTTTTGTTGAAAATTGTACACTAGGTAAGAATAAATGAGGTAAATATGTCTTTACTGTGGGATTTTTTTTTTTTTTGGCTATCTGGCTAGGAATTAGGCTGTGTTTACTATTTTCCTTTGTTATAGGTGTCATAGGCTAAAATTTCCTCAGGAGTCTGTGTTTCTATCACCTCTGTTGTCTTTACGGCTGCCTAGAAACCAAAGTAGTAATGAGTACAGGAGGCTGCAGAGCTGCAGAGCAAGGAGTACAGGTATGTCCTTTCTTATAGTCAGTCAAGGCTGGGAAGTCATAGGCAGATGTGACTTCACTTGAGCATTGGAGAAGCAACAAAGATGCCTTATTGTCCTAGGTTGGTGGCAGACTTGCTTTTGCTCCCAAATCTGGGAATGTTCTCGGTGAGTATGGATTGGACTTTCTGAGACAGGGGACTCAATGAAGGAGTCTTGAGAAGCTGATGTTCAGGAGTGGTCACAGGTCCCAGTAAACTCACTTTAATATCTGGTGTCTACGGTGTTGAAAAGGTGTTTGAGTTTTCAGTGACATGTAGGGAGTCAATGTTCTTTTGTTCCATCATCATGAACTGACTCCAGTACTCTAGGGGCAAGGAAACCAGGTGCTCGACCACTTTGGGTTGATGCTTGATGTCCTGTAACATTGTCACAAGGTCTGGATTGGGCACAGCGTGGGCCACTATTGTAAGGCCAAAGGCTTTAGCCAGATTGGCAACAACTGGTTCCCTAGAAATTTCTTAAGTAAGGCCTGAGACATGAACATTTTCAATTGTGCTCCCCTGTTAATATACACGAGTCCTATTGATGTGGTGGTAACGTTGGGTGGGGGGCAGCACTGTCCTGTCCTGTAATAAGGACTCAGTCTTTTAGTGAGCCTGTGCCCTTGGGCTGTAACTTTGCAGGTACCTTCCCTGCTTGGGTGAAACACGAAGGCTAGAGTGAGCTGGAATTGACCCTTTCCCTTCTTCAAGGTCTGCTAGGCACTGGCAGAATATTTTCCTTTGAGGGTAGGTCTTATAGAAAACAGAAAGCTCTGCGTGTTTTATCGAAAGAGCTATTCTCTCACTCTCCACCCACGCACACATTGGAAGCTGTAGGGGATTCTTCTCTGATCTTCTCTGTGAAAGCCTGGTAGGGTTCCTGAAGGTAGAACCCAGAAAAGTGTAGGAACCTCCTTGGAAGGCCCCACTGAGGGATTTTAATTCTCAAACTTGCCCAAGCTGAGCCTCCAGCAATTCATAAATTACAGTTTTAGATTTCAACTCCAGTCCTAGTTCCAGCAGAGATTTCTGCTCCAGGAAATTGTGGATTTCTGTGTCTGCCTATCTCTCTTTCCAGTTTTAGGGGGTGTGTGTCCATTTGTCTCAGGACCTCAATTCTCTCATGGACCTAAAAAGAGCTGTTGATCTTTAATTTATTCAGCTTTTTATTGCTGTTAGAATGGAGTGGTGACTTCTGAACTCCTATATGCTGGCCAAAAAAAAAAGGAAATCTATTTTATTTTGATTTTTGTTGAATAAGCATCCTTCTTTAAAAGTTATCTAAAGGTGTGTTTCATAAGCATTTTGAAAATTTGCATATTTCAAGAAGATGATAAGTTCCCAGTAAAGGGATTTGTGTGCAACTGATGAGTGATAACCAGATAATAATGTCTGCAACTGACAGTCCATTAGCTCAAAATGTGTTCAGTTAGTATCTGAAGAAAGTTTTTGTTAATAAAGTTTCAGAAATTAGCACATTGGTATGCTGAATATTAATGCATAAGGTACACATTCTTGTGTACTAAACAGTATGTGCTCATCTGATTACATTATTTGCTTTTGTCCCTAATTCATAATGGAAAAGTTGCTATGTCTTTCAAGTAACTATCATTTTTCCAAAATTGAAACAACTTCATAGTTTAAAATAACATGAATTTTATATGTCCTAATGTAGCATGTTGTGAGATTAGTCATTGCATCACAGAATTTTAGAATTCCAAGAGATCTTTAACATTTCATAGTTTTGTTTTCATATTTTACAGATGATGTCTATAGCAGATAAGGGTCTTATTTAGGGTCAGAAGCTAGTATGTGACATAATTATATTATGGTTTCTTAAGATGTGACTCTCAGACTTGGTCTCAATACAGATTTAGCTGACCAAGGAGAACACATGGACACAGGGAAGGGAACAACACACATGGGGGTGGGGGATGGCAAAGAGCATCAGGATAAATAGCTAATGCATGTGGGCTTAATACCTATGTGACAGGTTGATAGGTGCAGCAGACCAACATGTCACATGTTTATCTATGTAACAAACCTGCACATCCTGCACATATATCCTGGAACTTAAAATAAAATAAAAATGTAAAAAAAGAGACAGATTTAGACCATCTTGTTCTTATTTACTTCATCGGGGGATTATCATATAGTGGAATTTAGGATTATGACCTTGAAATGCTGAAGGATCTCAAAGCAGTATCTGACTCACCATAAAATGGTTAAATTGTATGCCTAGAATTCTAGTTTAGTTTTTTTTATTTGCTTATATTCCAGTTATTTGAAAATTGACTCCAATTTTGCTAACTTTATTTTTAAAAGTTTAATTCAAACACGTTGGTCCCAATCGATGTGACCTTCATAGGAGTTTATTTAAGAAGACAAGTCATTTGTAAATTCCAAAGTGGAATATTTGACAATGATTTTGTCATATTCAATGAAGTTGCTACTTAGTGACTGTGTAACCATGGTCAATGTATTAAACCTCTTTGTGCCTCAATTTTCTTCCTTGTAAAGTGGAATATGGATAATATTTCTTTCTCATAGGGCTGTTTTGAGGATTAAACACATTAAATGTATAAATTGCTTAGAACAACGTCTGACAGTAATTTCCTAATTAATATTAGTTATTATAATTAACATGAACAGATACTCAGACTCCTAGGATTTGCATTTTTAACCCTCTTCTATTTATAACACTTTCTACAACCATCCTGGACAGATGACTGGCCATTTCTATATTACCTCTAAAATAATTCCTTTTACTCTAATTTTATATCAATATGTTTATGTGTGTGTGGAGCGGGGCAGCCAGTGGTGGTGAGGCAGAAATATGTTCAGTGAATTTCAGTATTGACTATTTCGTCACACAGGGTGGCAAAGCCTAGTCTTAAAATTTACTGTGCATACATCGCTAGTGAGGGAAGTAGCAAAATTCCCACATCCCAATTCCCCTAAAGCTCTGATGCTCTTCTCATCCTTTCCGTTATCTTCCTCAGGTAATTTTAGGTAAGACTGTGTTATTGCAGCAGTCACTTAACTGTGCGTATGTGGTGAGTGCGCACGCACACGTGTGTGTGTGTGTGTGTGTGTGTGTGTGTATTCAGGATCATTTCTAGGTGCATGAGAGGTGATTAGATGGCAGACATGCAAGGGTCATGTGCAGTACCTGAATCATGATGTGTGAAGCTGGCTGTTCCATGAGCTCTCATAATATGAACAAATTAAGCTGTGTAGTATGAAGATGGGGGCATGACTGTTTTTAAATGTAAATATAGACAATTCCCCAGGAGTTCCTGGCTCCATCTATCCAGATATTTTGAGAGTACTTATATAATTGTTTTGGGTTTCCTTTAAATACTTGGCAAAAACTCTGTTTTTAGTCACTATTTCTTGAATTGATTTTGTAGAATAATTTGGTTTTTCTTCCATCTGCTATTCCTAACTGTATTGTAACTACAGGGTTTTTAAGTGTTTTTGACAAATTGAGTAGAAACATTTTTTTAAAAAAAACTGAGATTCCAGGCAATTTTATTGTGTATTCACTCATTATTTTCTTCATTCATTCATTACATTTGCAGGTAGGTGAAATTCAGCCTCCATTTGAAGACAATAAATTCTGGTTATGTTTAGTGGGAAAGGAAATGGATCTAAGTAGCTTTTTATAAAGTCGGCAGTAAGAGAGTGAAGTGTTATTTTCTTGGGTGAAACCAAAAAGGTTTCCTTTGGTGTAAACTATACCTCTTTTTAGAAACCCTAGTGCTCTGGCAGTTTAGATAACACAGATCTGAGTACATCACACCCTAGTTCATTTCAAGATGTGATCTAGATTCAGGCTTAATGGACTGCTAATACGTACTCAGAGTGGCTAGAGGCAAGCGTTCTCCAGAGACCTTCAGAGATCTGGAGAAACTTGTCCTGGTCAATGAATGGGGGCAAAACCAATACCTTTGTTTAGAATACAGTTTTGGCCATTTTTACATGTCACCCTATCAGTCAGCATGTGAATTTAGAGAGTTAGAGACAGATTTTGAAAGTGGCTTTATTGTTCTCAAGGGTAGTGGCTTTGAAAACACATTTCAAATACAATCACAATTTGCACATCTGTAACCTGATGCTACAGGGTGAAATAGTAAACTCACCTCTGAATCAACAGTGGTTTCCTAAACTTTGTGGAGATTTTATTCTTTCATTGGCTACCATTTAAAAAGTACTTTGAAAGTGAATAATGGCATTCAAGTATTTTATATGGCCCAACTAATATTTTACAGGAAATAAAAATAGGCAATGCTCTCCAACATTCAAGATTGCTTGGAAACTGGCTGGGCGTGGTGGCTTACGCTTGTAATCCCGGCACTTTGGGAGGTCGAGGCTGATGGATCACTTGAAGTCAGGAGTTCGAGATCAGCCTGAAACCCCATCTCTACTAAAAACACAAAAATTAGCCGGGTATAGTGGCGGGTGCCTGTAATCCCAGCTACTCTGGAGGCTGAGGCAGGAGAATTGCTTGAATCCGGGAAGTGGAGGTTGTAGTGAGCCAAGATTGTACCATTGCACTCCTGCCTGGGCATTCCAGCAAGACTCCATCTCAAAAAACAAAACAAAACAAACAAACAAACACAAAAACAAGCAATTGCTCAGATACTGAAATACTGGTGATATGTTGGGATTATAAGTTACATTAATGTTACAAAATAGGCACAAACAAAAATTAAGTTGTTTTTAAACTTTCTTTTTATTTATATATTTTTTATGACAACGTACCATTGAATTTTTAAGTTTATTTTTAAATTTATTGTTCTCATAACGGGTTACATAACTTCATTTCTTTTAAGTTCTAATCAACGCAGGGCAAAAAATACTTTGGCTTTGTAGATAATACCTATGTAGATTTAATCTACTGCTTTAAATTCCATGAGTCTGGAAAATTTACTTAATAAATACCAGGTAACAATTTTATTTTTGGTACTGTTTTCCTACATATTTAAAGGGGATATTGTTTGATGTTGATTTCAGTTTTCGTGTGGCCATTAAAAACAAGAAAAAGACACTCTGACCTATGGAATTTGGTTTGGATTAGTTGTAGTTACTATACCTATAAGCTGCCTCTTGTATTTCTGGTTCCCCAAAGACTAGCTTGAAAAGGAATTCTATATTTATTTTCAAGTTTTCTTCAATATTTTGTTCCCAATATTGTTCTGCATCAGACTGTGTTGTAGAAACTCCTTCTAGAAATTTTCCCTCCCCTTGGTGTCTTTTTAATACTATTTTGTGATATTCATAGCATTCTTTTTCATGCAAATAATTATAGAATCAATTAGTTAAACTGAACCTCCTTTTATCTGGAACTTTATGCAGTATTTACATCTTATCTTCCTGGCTTCCCCAAAGCCTTTATCTCTTTATAACATTCTCTCTCTCTGTCTTTTTTTTTTTTTTTTTCTTTTGAGATGGAGTCGCTCTCTGTTGCCCAGGATGGAGTGCAGTGGCATGATCTTGGCTCATTGCAGCCTCCACTTCCCGGGTTCAAGCCATTCTCCTGCTCAGCCTCCCGAGTAGCTGGAACCACAGGCGCATGCCACCATGCCCTGGTAGTTCTTGTATTTTTAGTAGAGATGAGGTTTCACTATGTTGGCCAGGCTGGTCTCGAACTCTTGACCTCAGGTGATCCACCTGCCTTGACCTCCCAGAGTGCTGGGATTACAGAGGTGAGCCACCATGCTCAGCCTCTTTATGACATTCTCTACTCTACCTAATGCATGAATTATCAAGCAATTTGCTGCCAAAAAACTTTGGTGACGGTTTTCAGTGTTTGCATTTTTAAGATTGCAGGCTGTTCTTCCAGTGTACCATGCTAACACTGGCATGTGAATGTTGGCTTATTAGACAAGTTCTGAGAAATGGTCCATGTTTTATTCCATGTTGCTGTCCATACATGATCTTCCAAAATGTGATAATATGCATTCAACCGTTGCTAGGGAACTGTATACAGAGCTTTCCATTTATTGTATTTGCTGACTATTTAGGGTCATAACAAATAAAAGTGATTTTGATATTTATACTCCCATCAATAGGAATCAGAAAATTGAAGACAGGTGGACTTTCTCTTGGCCCATATCTTTATTTAGAAACCTGGCTTCAAACTTTAGCCATGTGACCTGCCATAATACTGAGACACTACACTATCCAGGTAGAAGCATGCAGTGCTCTAGCTGTTGACAGACTATTGATTCCTTTTAAATGAGTAACATTTATATGCACTTGGATTCAGCAGCCTGTACCCTGATCATTCCATTAACAGCACATCGAGTTACGCCATCTGAAATAGTAACTCCATGATTTTGTTTCTTAAAATCTATGCATCATTAGTTCCTTTAACTTGAAAACCTCAACATCTCTATTTCCGTGGCCTTATTTCATGCTTTTAGTATGATTTGTTTATGAAAACATCTTCCTTTGCCTCCAAGTTTGTCTTCCATCAATGCACCTTCTTTTTTTTTTTTTTTTTTTCTGAGACAGTCTCACTCTGTTGCCCAAGCTGGAGTGCAGCAGCACTGTCTTGGCTCACTGCAACCTTCCCCTCTTGAGTTCAAGCAGTTCTCCTGCCTCAGCCTCCCATGTAGCTGGGACTACAGGCATGTGTCACCATGCCCAGCTAATTTTTGTATTTTTAGTAGAAACAGGGTTTCACCATGTTGGCAAGGCTTGTCTCAAACTCCTGACCTCAGGTGATCCATCCGCCTCAACCTCTCAAAGTGCTGGGATTACAGGTGTGAACCACCGCACCCAGCCCAATGCACCTGCTACTCACTGCTTTTCTCTGAATGTGAAAGTAATCAGCCCTCCAACCTGGCTGAAACCCACAAGGGACTCTTCACTGACTTCATCTCTAATGTGCCACAAAAGCCCTTTACCATCCTTCTTTCAGTTTTCTTCTCCTTCTTATACATCTTACGTACATCACACACATATGCACACACACTTCTACACTGCCCTTAGGATTTTTGAATTCTGCAGAACTCTGCAAGAGATATTTCTCTGCCTTGCCTCTTTCTCCCACAGAACAATTCCTGTGTGGCCTTACATATCCAGTAATACTTAATTCTGACCATCACTCCAATACAATGATCACAGAGTCCTTTTGTCATTATGATTATTAGACTTATGCCCTACCTTCTTCTATTCCCTGTGTACATTTGGTTTGGTTATCTTCCAGACTTCATATTCCTTTTATATCACATAATTTTCACACTTTGCTATAAGAATTCTTTTGTTCATATTTTCAACCATGCTGTAAGTTGTTTATGGGCTGGAATTCAGTACTTATGAGGACCATCATCATCTTGCAGTATGCCTGGTACATAAATACAAGGTAGGGGCTTACCTATGAATTTGTTTAATTAAAGTGTAAAATAATTAATGGACTTAAACTTTGAGAGCAGGTACCCTTGTCATATCTGCCTTTTTTTTTTATCTGCCTTTGCACTTAGCTTGGTGTGAAGCACAGAATTTTTGCTCAGTAAGTGGTGTGGATGGAGGAGAACTGATAGAAACCCACTGAGATAAGAGGCTGTGGTAATGGGTAAACAAACCTGTTCGTACGTTGTATCTTCATTTACCAACCTCCTTTTTAGCCTGAGCATTCAGTCTGGACATTTCCAAGGTGCATCTTCTGTAAAAACTAGGTGTTTTTTGGGAAGCTTTTCTAGTAAAAAATATATTTTTCTGTCTTTTTCCATGGGCTTATATGAACAATTGCTAAATAATTTTAATAGGCTGTGTTTTAGTAGAGAGTGTCAGGTAATTTCTGTATATTTTCCCATTGAAATATTGTGAAATAATCTCTGGCAATATGTACTCTAGAATACATGGTTTATTTTATTCTCATGTTTATGTTAGAGAATAAGAAATGACTTGACATTATTGCTTGTACCAAATGGTTCTTATTCTCTACCTCTATTTAAAAATGTATTTTGCTTTCTTAAAATAGAATTGGGATTAAAATTACATTAAATTGTTCAGGAACATAGTATTCAGTTGAAATAAATACTTAAAAGTTTACAAATTGGAATTAGAGGAGGGATTAATCAACTTTCTTTTGTATCTTCCAGCTAAGCTGAAACAAGTTATCATCTCTGTATACTTTTTAACTGGTAGATGGCTTCTTATCTCATTGAATCTTCACCTAAGCAATTCAAAACGTTTTATTCCAGTGAGAAATCATTTAGAATTTGACAGAACCAAATTAAAGTAGCTTAATTATTGGTTTAAAATGTACTAAACTGTATTTACCAGAGATAACATAAATTTGAGTATAAACACACAAAAAGGAGAGATTAAAAAATAGAAATAGTGATATGAATTAGAGCAAAGGAAATATAATTAGAAAAATGAGGTGAAGCTTGGGTGAGATTCTTACACAGGATTTGTATTGTTAAGCCCTACATTTTATTTATCGATGACTCTATAATTTTTCTAACATCCATCAAAAAAAGGAAAGTCTACTGTCCATAGGATAAAATGAAGACAGAATATGTGTCTTTCTGGTATATCCAAAAGAAATTTGGCTAATAGGTACTCAAGAACAGGAATTTTTAAATTTTGATGACCAGTATCCTCAAGAGGTTTCTCTAACGTACATCATAAACCATCTGGTTTTGTATGACACACGTGCACTCAAGACAATGGCACCCACCCATGCAGTTCTGTGGCACTTATTTGGGGTTGCCCTAGTGATGTGTTGGTAAATGTTTTACAACTGGGTCTCTGATGAGGGTGCAGCCCTTACCTGAAGTATTTGTCTATTTTCAAGGTGTAACTATTCCCACAAAGGCTCATTTTAACGCCACTGAAGACAAAGTTGGAAAGAGATACACGTAATGGGCTCTCCATAGACCATGCAAGCCAGCTCCGGCATACCACCGTGTCACCCATCACAGCTCTCCAAAACCCTGCTTTATCCAACCCTGGATATAGATGTTCAGGAATGGAGAGTTTACTCATCACAGTGACTGAAGCAAACTCCATCAGTAGTTTGTTTTGGCTGTTGTTACTTTTTGGAATGAAGTTTTTCCTTATTACTGATTAAGAATAGAGCCAATGATTTCGCAATCAGGTGAACCAGAGATAGATTGGATATTCATAAATGAAACTGAAAATCTGAAAATAAATCTTCCTGAAAAGATTTTACTTTACTTCTGTACTGATGGAAATATATGATAGTTAACATTGTATTTGAGCATGTGATACGTACCGGAGACTGTTTTTAATGATTGACGTGTATCGGCTTGTTCCAGTTCTATTAAAATCCCAAGAGGTGAGTATTTTTGCTGAAAGATCACAGCTAGCAAGTTGTGTAGCTGGGATTTAAATGTGAGTTTCCTGGTTCCATACTCTACCATTTTCTAATTTTTGTAAACATATTCTATATTTGCTATTGAATATTTGTTGGAGAAAGCAAAGAACACCAAATATTGAAATAAGCTACCTCTTCAAATGAACTTACTAGATTTTCCTTTCTCCCATGGAACCCAGGAACAGGTGTGGCATGTGGGCTTATTGGAACAAATGGAAAAGTTGTCCTTTGCTCCTCATCTCCACCACTAGCTTGAAAGGTCCAGCTGTCAGCCAGGCACGGTGGCTCATGCCTGTAATCCCAGCACTTTGGGAGGCCAAGGTGGGCAGATCACCTGAGGTCAGGAGTTCAAGACCAGACTGACCAACATGGAGAAATCCGTTCTCTACTAGGAATACAAAATTAGCCGGGTGTGGTGGCTGATGCCTCTAATCCCAACTACTCAAGAGGCTGAGGCAGGAGAATCACTTGAACCCAGGAGGTGAAGGTGGTGGTGAGTTGACACTGCACCACTGCACTCCAACCTGGGCAACAAGAGCAAAACTCCATCTCAAAAAGCTTATCCATCACGATCAAGTAGGCTTCATCCTGGGAATGTAAGGCTAGTTCAACATACCAAGTCTATACACGTAATTCACCCCATAAACAGAACCAAAGACAAAAACCACATGATTATCTTAATAGATGCAGAGAAGGCCTTCGACAAAATTCAACAGCCCTTTATGCTAAAAACTCTCAATAAACTAGGTACCAATTGAACGTATCTCAAAATAATAAAAACTGTTTATGACAAACGCACAGCCAATATCATACTGAATGGGCAAAAACTAGAAGCATTCCCTTTGAAATCTGGCACTAGACAAGGATGCCCTCTCTCACCACTCCTATTCAATATACTATTGGAAGTTCTAGCCAGAGCAATCAGGCAATAAAAAGAAATAAAGGGTATTGAACTAGGAGGGGGGAAGTCAAATTGTCTCTATTTGCAGATGACATGATTGTATATTTAGAAGACCCCATTGTCTCAGCCCAAAATCTCCCAAAAGTGATAAGTAACTTCAGCAAATTCTCAGGATACAAAATCAACATGAAAAAATCACAAGCACTCCTACACAACAATAACAGACAAACAGAGCCAAGTCAAGAACAAACTGCCATTCGCAATTGCTACAAAGAGAATAAAATACCTAGGAATACCACTGACAAAGGATGTAAAGGATTTCTTCAAGGAGAACTACAAACCACTTCTCAACGAAATAAGAGAGGACACAAACAAATGGAAAAACATTCCATGCTCATGGTTAGGAAGAATCAATATTGTGAAAATGGCCATACTGCCCAAAGTAATTTACAGATTCAATGCTATCCCCCTCAAGCTATCTATGATCCTCTTCACAGAAATAGAAAAATCCACCTTAAACTTCATATAGAACCAAAACAGAGACCACATAGTCAAGTCAATTCTAAGCAAAAAGAACAAAGCTGGAGGCATCACGTTACCTGACTTAAAACTATACTACAAGTCTACAGTAATCAAAACAGCATGGTACTGGTGTCAAAACAGAGATATAGACCAATGGAACACAACAGAGGCCTCAGAGGCAATGCCACACATCTACAACTATCTGATCTTTGAGAAACCTGACAAAAGCAATAGGGAAAGGATTCCATGTTTAATAAATGGTGTTGGGAAAACTGGCTAGCCATGTGCAGAAAGCAGAAACTGGACCCCTTCCTGACACCTTACACTAAAATTAACTCCAGATGGAGTAAAGACTTACATATAAGAGCTGACACCATAAAAACCCTAGAAGAAACCTAGTCAAAACCATTCAGGACACAGGCATAAGCAAGGACTGGATGACTAAAACACCAAAAGCATTGGCAACAAAAGCCAAAATAGACAAATGGGATCTAATTAAACTCCAGAGCTTCTTCACAGCAAAAGAAATAGTCATTAGAATGAACTGGCAACCAGCAGAATGGGAAAAAATTTTTGCAATCTACCCACCTGACAAAAGACTTATATATCCAGAATTTACAAAGGACAAAAACAGATATACAATAAAACAAACAAATAAACCCATCCAAAATGGACAAAGGATATGAACAGACACTTTTCAAAAGAAGACATATATGAGGCCAACAAACATACGAAAAAATGGTCATCATCATTGGTCATCAGAGAAATGCAAATCAAAACTACATTGAGATACCATCACACACCAGTTAAAATGGTGATCATTAAAAAATCTGCAGACAACAGATGCTGGAGAGGATGTGGAGAAATAGGAACACTTTTACACTGTTGGTGGGAGTGTAAATTAGTTTAACTGTTGTGGAAGACAGTGTGGCGCTTCCTCAAGGACCTAGAAATAGAAATTCCATTTAACCCAGCAATCCCATTATTGGGTATATATCCAAAGGATTATAAATTGTTCTATTATAAAGCCACATGCAATGTATGTTCATTGCAGCACTGTTTACAATAGCAAAGACTTGGGAGCAACCCAAATGCCCATCGATGATAGAATGGACAGGGAAAATGTGGCACATACACACCATGGAATACTATGCAGCCATAAAAACCGATGAGTTCATGTCCTTTGTAGGGACATGGATGAACCTGGAAGCCATCATTCTCAGAATACTGACACAAGAACAGAAAATCAAACACCACATGTTCTCACTCATAGATGGGTGTTTAACAATGAGAACACATGGACACAGGGAGGGGAGCATCACACACTGAGGTCTTTTGGGGGGGACTAGGGAAGGGACAGTGGGGGATAGGGAGTTGGGGAGGGATAACATGGAGAGAAATGCCAGATATAGTTGATGGGGATGGAGGCAGCAAATCACATTGCCATGTATGTACCTATGCAACAATCCTGCATGTTCTTCACATGTACCCCAGAACCTAATGTGCAATAAAAAGTATATATATATATATGTGTATATATATATATATATGTATATATATATTTATATGTATATATATATGTAAACCATAAAGTGTATGTATTCAAGTTGTTGTATTATTAGGTTTTCATTAGCTTAGGAAAAAAACTGAGATAAAAATTTTTAAGATCATTACATCCATGTATCTTCCTGTATATGCTTTTAAAGTCATTGTAACATTGAATCACAGAGCTTTAACTCCTGGGTCTAAAAAGGACATCCAAGTCCTGCTAAATTTTAAACACTGACAGCAATTAAAGCTTCATCTTTAGGCCCTGTAGAAGATGCCTATCAAAATAAACTGCATTCCTGAGACACAGGGCAAGAAATTAAAGCTATTAAATTCCTCAAGGCCCAGGGACTATCTCAAAGAGTTGAACATGTAAGAGTGTAAGGGCTGATTTTGTAAGATAAAATGAGCTTAGTTTCTCTATAAATTAATCATTTAATGTCAAAGACATACTAATGCAAAATCAGTATATGGACTCCTGTGTCAGATTAACAAAGTTTTCTTGAAGCATTAACCAACTCCTTATTAAAGGTTATAAGAGGCTTAAGGAAGTTATATTTTATAATCAAGATTAAATTTTACAGATTGTTTATAAATTTTAAAAAACAAATGTAATTGGCTTCATGCTGTTTTTCTTAGGGCTTCTTGTTTAGAAAATTAAATTTCTTCCCTCAAAGAATGAAGGTTTTAACTGTTTTTTGAAGTCTTTTACTTTCACTTTGGTTAAATAAATGACTTTACAATTACCTGTAATCCTATTTTGTAATATCAAGTGTTTTATACCTTTTATATATGACAAACTTTCCAAAATTGAATTATAAATTAAATCTTTTTCTAACCTAGTTAATTCTTTAAGATAGTAGCATTGCCAAATATTAAATGGTGTGTTGTTGTCTTTGGGTTTTACTTCTATAAATATGCATTGGTGTGTGTTCCAAAATTATAGGAATCTCCTGTAATTTAATATAATTTAGTGCACTTATCCGTAATAATCATATTGTGTGCCACAGAAGTAATAAATTTCCTTGTCAATTGTGTCTTTTGACTATGGCTGGCTTAAAACCTTGTTCATCCATGGAAAATTGTTGCCTTGTTTTGGTCCTCTTTAGATGGTGGTTTTATAATCAGCTATAAAACTACTCCAACAGGTTCTCTTAAATGCAGGTTTCTGATAAATTGGAGATTGTGACATCAGAATAGAGGAAACACTTTCAGGACTCAGAGAGCTAAAACGTGAATGAGTATCAAGCAGAATAGGAATTAACAACATGGACTGACCCAATCTTTTTAATATTTTACTTAAAATATTTGCTGATGCTTTGTTTTTTGGAGTCTTAAAACTTTTCTTTTGAGCTATTGACAGCTTTTAACAATTTAGTATACTCCTATGAACAAAATTTGGAGCACATTTGTTTCTCTCTACCTGATTTCTCCAGAACTCATAAACTGTAAGTATTCTTAACTTATGGCAATACACTTATTTGCATAAGTGCAATGAGTATCTGTTTTCATTTGTAACAGGACACAATTGGATAAACTGTTCACACTTAGGTTTTGAGTTCAGTAGGAAAAAAAGGAGTTTTAATAAATTAGGTGATGACAATAAGAAAAAAATAACAGTTTCACAAATTTTCATATTTTTCAATGGATAATATTGCAGTGTAAATACATTTTAACAGGCTCCAGGCACAAATATGTAAAAAGGTATCCTCTATATTTTGCCCAAACTGTACTGAATTTCCATATTAAGCCTCCACTCGTGGCTGAAAACAGAATAAATTCAGATAGACTCAGTCAACTTAGAGGTTTTTTTCCTTCTTTCCCTAGTCTATCATCAGTATTTTATGTGGAGTGGGGGGCAGCAGGAGGAAAACATACTGCTATAGTTCTATTGTCTATCCTTGATGGAAACCATTCAAGTGCACAGCACGTTTTTGGTGTATTTTCATGCTGGTATCAGTTGAGGCTTCATGTTCACAATGGTCATGAGATCTATGCTGACATCCACTACTGCATACCACAACCCTAAAATCATAAGGACACTTACTGCCTGTG